>SJYC01125784.1:0-59978 GCA_006408675.1 Madoqua kirkii
TGCCTTGATTAGCTCTATAAAGATTATCTCCAACTCTGCTTCCTTTCTGTATGGGGAATTGGGACTTCAGTATATCTCTTCAGGGGACATAATTCAATCCAAAGCATGATTCAGTGAAAAGAAAGCATCAAACTTTGTCCCACCCAGTTTCCCTAAGTGGGCAAACACCTAACAAGAAATTGTACCCCTTATCAATTGAGGTGTTTCGAGCAGTTCCTCAAACAGCAGCCCCCGGGGCTTTCTTTTTTTTTTACTTCACTCAATCACAGTAAAGAGAAAAGAGGGCCAAACTCACAGGAAGACAGACTATCACCAAAGGTATAAGCATAAATGCGTCTAAGATGAAAGCCAGCATGGCTTGCAAAATCCATGGGGTAAATCTGTCCAAGGGGAAGATTTGCTGGAAACCCTTTTCGGTGAAGACTATCATGGGAGGTATGTGGTAAACTAGAAGAAATCCACAGGGGGATCTTTGTAAAAACTGAAATAATTAAAGGCTTCAAAAATAGGACCTAGAGAAAAAGCTAAAAGGAATTTGATAATTTTACCTGCTGCCTTAGGTGTGGCTTCCCAGTTCCCCTGCATTTGAAAGGTGGCCAAAGGTACTCCTATTCCTGCTGAGAAGACAGTGATGGGAAAAAGGCTCAGACTGAAGGGGGAGATTCAGGTGGGATAAACTGAAAATGTTCCAGAATTAGCTTGCATGGTGTCAACACTCCGGGACTGGTTCACTGACAGAAGACTACTTTTGTACAAATGTAATGATTTATGCAGATTCCTTTTATACATATCATCTCATCTGATTCTCCCCACTCTCCTTTGGTGGGGGACAGATTAGTAACATAGTATAAACTGTAAAGTGTGGTGCACATGAATAAGACACTGCCTTTTGCCAGTCTAGGGTGTCTCAACCTCAGTATTATTGACTTGGGGGACCTGATGATTGTCTCTTGTGAGAGACTGCCCTGAGTCTAGTAGGATATTTAGCAGCATCTCTGGTCTTTACTCAATGGATGTAAATAGGACCCCTGAGCACCAAAGAATTGAAGCTTTTAAACTGTGGTGTTGGAGAAGACTCTTGAGAGTCCCTTGGACTGCAAGGAGATCCAACCAGTCCATTCTGAAGGAGATCAACCCTGGGATTTCTTTGGAAGGAATGATGCTAAACCTGAAACTTCAGTACTTTGGCCACCTCATGTGAAGAGTTGACTCACTGGAAAAGACTCTGATGCTGGGGGGGGGGGACTGGGGGCAGGAGGAGAAGGGGACGACCGAAGATGAGATGGTTGGATGGCATCACGGACTCAGTGGACATGAGTTTGAGCAAACTCTGGGAGAGAGCGAAGGACAGAGGAGCCTGATGTGCTGCAGTCTGTGGGGTCACAAAGAGGTGGAAACAACTTGGCAATTGAACAACAACAAAAAGGCTGGTGGATGGGGTGTTCAAAGTCCCATTTTGCAGTTCAATGTCATTCAAACTCCATGAGTATCAGTTTCTTACCTATTAAAAGCAAATAAAGATACCTATCTGTTTTGGACAGACAAGCTTTCTTCTGAAACAGAAGATATTAACTCTTCTGATAACAAAATACTGTGTCCGTAACCATGATCCCAGCTGTTTAACGAAGTACTGGGTGACTGCTGTGCTCTGCCTTCTAGTAACACTGGGATCAGCAGTATCACACACATAAACTGTCACAGATTTATCCTTTTACACCATTCGTGGCTCACTGCAGTAAATGCTTCCTTCCCAATCACAGCTCAATTGGCAGCTCCAGGGAAACAAATAAAATTTGAGCTTGGAGTTAAAAGAGGCTGGAGAGCAGCAACTTGAATAAATCATTCTGTAAAGGGTTTAGAGATCCTGGAGCCCACATTAAAGACATTCCCTAAATCAACTCAGGATGGGGCTGCCTGGGTGGCAAGGGAAATTGACGTGCCCAAAAGATCTGAGGGCTTCCCAGGTGGCACTAGTGGTAAAGAACCCACCTGCCA
The DNA here is from genome assembly GCA_006408675.1 of Madoqua kirkii. Classification (NCBI taxonomy): domain Eukaryota; kingdom Metazoa; phylum Chordata; class Mammalia; order Artiodactyla; family Bovidae; genus Madoqua; species Madoqua kirkii. The sequence continues at coordinate 1,996 of SJYC01125784.1, forward strand.
ATGCAGGAGAGGGAAGAGACTGGGTCCGATCCCTGGGTGGGGAAGATCTCCTGGCAGACGGCATGGCAATCCACTCCAGTATTCCTGCCTGGTGAACCCCATGGACAGAGGAGCCTGGCAGGCTACAGTCCATGGGGTCGCATAGAGTCAGATACAACTGAAGTGACTTAGCATGCACACACAAAAATCTGATGTTGCCTTCTCACCACTAAATCAATTAGGGTCTGGGTCAGGTTAGGGTCAGGGGATAATGAAGCTGGCAGCAGTTGTGCAGATGAGCTTCAAACACAATGGGCTGGTTGATCGTGCATACGCCTCGGTCCTGCTTCTCCTTCCTGGACGCATTGCTGGGTGCACACATATTACTAGGCATGTGTGTGGAACCAAACAGCTATTAGGAATGATGGAGCAGTGCACTAACAGTCAGGACCCAGCACCATACACAACGTATTTTATTTATTCTTTTTTTCTATAGAAATATTTAATCAAGATAATCACAATTATAATTTTTAAGGGTGACAGCAACTAACGTGAGATTGTAATAATTTTGGCCATAACGTTCATGAAAGATCTCTGCTTGCATAAATTATGCCATGCGTGTGTGTATGCTCAGTCCGGTCTGACTCTTTGCCACCCACTAGGACTGTAGCCCCACCAGACTCCTCTGTCCATGGGGTTTTCCAGGCAAGACTGCTGGGATGGATTGCCATTTCCTTCTCCAGGGGATCTTCCTGATGCAAGGATCAAACCTGAGTCTCTTGTAGCTCCTGCATTGGCAGGCACATTCTTTACCACTGAGCCACCATGTAATTCCAAATTATATCATACATTTAACTTAAATCTTTATATTAAAAGCATTTGTAATATATTTTCAAAAATGCTATTATCTTGTACATTTTTAAAAACTTTTTCTTTTATATTGGAGTATAGCGGCAAAGTGGCAGACTTTATTTTGGGGGGCTTCAAAATCACTGCAGATGGTGACTGCAGCCATGAAATTAAAGGACGCTTGTTTCTTGGAAGAAAAGCTGTGACCAACCTAGACAGCATATTGAAAAGCAGAGACATTACTTGCCAACAAAGGTCCGTCTACTCAAAGGCTATGGTTTTTCCAGTGATCATGTATAAATGTGGGAGTTGGACTATAAAGAAAGCTGAGTGCTGAAGAATTGATGCTTTTGAACTATGGTGTTGGAGAAAACTCTTGCGAGTCCTTTGGACGGCAAGGAGATCCAACCAGTCCATCCTAAATGAAATCAATCCTGAATGTTCATTGGAAGGACTGATGTTGAAGCCAAAACTCCAATACTTGGGCCACTCGATGAAAAAAACTGACTCATGGGAGGGGGCTTCGGCATTGGGAGATCGTGTACACCTGTGGCTGATTCATGTCAATGTATGGCAAAACCAATACAGTATTGTAAAATAGAATAAAGTATTAAATAAAAAAAAAAGAAAAGACCCTGATGCTGGGAAAGATTGAAGGCAAGAGGAGAAAGGGAAAACAGAAAATGAGATGGTTTGATGGCATCACTGACTCAATGGACAGGAGTTTGAGTCAACTCTGGGAGTTGGTGATGGACAAGGAGGCCTGGCATGCTGCAGTCCATGGGGTCACAAAGAGTCGGACACAACTGAGTGACTGAACTGAACTGAACTGATAGCTGATTCACAGTGTCGTGATAGTTTCACACACCACGCATTTGAAATTCACCATCTTGTTTGATCCTTACAACCACCCTCTGTGGTAGGCACTGGTGAAAGCCCCATTTTACAGATGAGAAAAGTGAGGCTCTGGAGCTTAAACAACTTCCCTTGCATCATATCAATGTGAAGAATGAAAAGCAGATCTTCCTGTTTCCTAATCAGGTCACAGTTCCATCATTAGTGAAGCATAGGGTTCCCTGTTGAGGGCATTTCCTGCCCAGGGAGCAGAAAGGCATTCCAGCTTCCCTGAGCCAAAAGGATTCTGCCCACATCTGACCACCAGGTCCCTGGCCTTGCCAAGCTGGCTAAGATGGGCTATGGCGTGTTGAGCACCTCAGAGAGTGTAGACCCCCCACTACCTCCAGAATGGGCATATGTAACCAATCAGTGTAGTGAAAAAGAAGGAAACGATTAAGCCCCCCACGGACGGGACATGTGGAAGGTATCTGAGCAGTAGAAGAAGGAGGTGTGAAATCCCCCAGAGCCTCAGGCCAGAGGCAGCAGCTTGAGCCCACATGGGAGGACGCGCCCTCCCTGCAAAGCCATGGGCTGCGGCAGCCTTGGGCGTGTGGGGTCTGTCCTGGCCTGTGTGTGCACATGTGGCTGGGAGCATCTCTGTCTCTCCCCAGCACATCCCAGCCACAGCTGCCTTTCTGATCTAAGCTTCCTCTAGTTGTCGGGACCCCCCAAGAGGTCAGCATTAGCTTTTCTGTTCTCACTGGGGCTCCCCTGGAAAGGTGAGTCCTCTAGACACTATCTAGGAGCAAAGCCCACTTCAGGTACACTTACTGGAACCTTCCCACCATTGCCTTTTGTTGTAGGTGGAGTTGTGTCCCTTCAGAAAGGTATGCTGAAGTCCTAACCCTCAGGGCCTTTAAATATGACCTTAATTGGAAAGAAGGTTGCTGGTACTGAATTTGCCACATCCACCCACAAATCTATATATTGAGCTATCCCTCAATGTGTCTATATTTGGATATAAGGTCTTTAGGAAGTTGTTGTTGTCCAGTGGCTCAGTCATGTCTGACTCTTTGTGACCCCATGGACGGCAGCACGCCAGGCTTCACCGTCCCTCATCAACTCTAGGAGTTTACTCAAACTCATGTCTATTGAGTCAGTGATGTGATCCAACCAATTCATCCTCTGTCTCTTATGCTCTAATCCTTGTGATTTCTTTCCTTCTAATTTTGGAGATGTTTTGTTCTTTTTTTCCCAGTTGTTTTAGGCGTAAAGTTAGATTGTCTATTTGATGTTTTTCTTATTTCTTGAGATAGGATTGTATTGCTATAAACTTCCTTCTTAGAGCTGCTTTTGCTACATACCATAGGTTTTGAGTTGTCATGCTTTCTTTGTCATTTGTTTCTAGAATTATTTTTATTTCCTTTTTGATTTCTTCAGTAACCTCTGGGTTATTTAGAAATGTATTTTTTAATATCCATGTGTTTGTGTCTCTTATAGTTTTTTTTTTCCTTGAAATTGATATCTAGTCTCATAGCACTGTGGTCAGAGAAGATGCTTGATATGATTTCAATTTTCTTAAATTTCCTATGGTTTGATTTGTGACCCAAGATGAGGTCTATCCTGGAGAGTGTTCCATGTGCCCTTGAGAAGAAGGTGTATTCTTCTGCATTTGGATGGAATGTCCTGAAGATATCAATGAGATCCGTCTCATCTAGTGTATCATTTAAGACCTGTGTTTCCTTATTAATTTTCTGTTTTGATAATCTGTCCTTTGGTATGAGTGGGGTGTTAAAGTCTCCTTACCATTATTGTGTTACTGTCAATTTCTCCTTTTATGCCTGTTAGTGTTTGTCTTATGTATTGAGGTGCTCCTATGTTGGGTGCATAGATATTTGCAATTGTTATATCTTCCTCTTGGATTGATCCCTTGATCATTATGTAGTGTCCTTCCTTATCTCTTCTAAACTTCTTTATTTTAAGGTCTATTTTGTCTGATATGAGGATTGCTACTCCAGCTTTCTTTTGCTTCCCATTTGCATGGAGTATATTTTACCATCCTCTCACTTTCAGTCTACAGGTGTCTTGAGGTCTGAAGTGGGTTTCTTGTAGACAGCATATATATGGGTCTTGTTTTTGTATCCATTCAGCCAGTCTATGTCTTTTCATTGGAGCATTTAGTCCATTTACACTTAAAGTAATTATTGATATATATGTTCCTATAGCAATTTTCTTAATTTATTGTGGTTGATTTTGTAGATCTTTTTCCTTCTATTGTATTTCTTGATTGTACAAGTCCTTTTAACATTTGTTGTAAAGCTAGTTTAATGGTGCTGAATTCTCTTAACTTTTGCTTGTCTGAAAATCTTCTTATTTCTCCATCAATTTTGAATGAGATCCTTGCTGGGTACTGTAATCTTGGTTGTAGATTTTCCCCTTTCAATGCTTTAAATATATCCTGCCATTTCCTTCTGGCTTGCAGAGTTTCTGCTAAAATATCAGCTGTTAAGTGTATGGGGTTTCCCTTGTATGTTACTTCTTCCTTCTCCCTTGTTCTTTCTTTGTGTTTAGTTTTTGTTAGCTTGATTAGTGTGTTTCTCCTCGGGTTTATCCTTTATGGGACACTTCGTGCCTCCTGGACTTGACTATTTCCTTTTCTATACTGGGGAAGTTTTCAGCTATAATCTCTTCAAAAATGTTCTCATACGCTTTCTTTTTCTCTTCTTCTGGGATCCTATAATTTGAATGTTGGTGCATTTGATATTGTCCCAGAGCTCTTTGAGTCTATCCTCAGTTCTTTTCATTCTTTTTACTTTATTCTGCTCTTCAGAAGTTATGCCCATCATTTTATCTTCCAGCTCATTGATTCATTCTTCTACTTCAGATATTCTGCTCTTGATTCCTTCTAGAGTATTTTTAATTTCAGTAATTATGTTGTTTGTCTCTGTATGTTTATTCTTTAATTCTTCTAGATCTTTGTTAATTGATCCTTGCATTTTCTCCATTTTGTTTTCAAGGTTTTTGATCATCTTTACTATCATTATTGTGAATTCCTTTTCAGGTAGCTTGCCTATTTTCTCTTTATTTATTTGGACTTCTGTGTTTCTGGTTTGTTCCTTCATTTGTGTAGTATTTCCTTGCCTTTTCATTATTTTTGTTTAAAAACTTATTGTGTTTGATGTCTCCTTTTCCTGGTTTTCAAGGCTGAATTCTTTCTTCCCTTTGGTTTCTGCCCTCCTAAGCTTGGTCCAGTGGTTTGTGTAAGCTTCGTATAGGGTGAGATTTGTGCTAAGTTTTTGTTTGTTTTTCCTCTGATGGGCAAGGCTGAGCGAGGTGGTAATCTTATTTGCTGATGACTGGGTTTGTATTTTTGTTTTGTTTGTTGTTTAGATGACGCGTACTGGTAGGTGAGTGATGCTGGGTCTTGTATTCAGCTGGTTTCCTTTGTGTGAGTTTTCATGATTTGATACTCCCTATGGCTAGTTCTCTGGGAGTCTAGGGTCTTGGAGTCAGTGCTCCCACTCCAATGGCTCAGGGCTTGATCTCTATGAGATTTGTGCTAAGTTTTTGTTTGTTTTTCCTCTGATGGGCAAGGCTGAGCGAGGTGGTAATCTTATTTGCTTATGACTGGGTTTGTATTTTTGTTTTGTTTGTTGTTTAGATGACGCGTACTGGTAGGTGAGTGATGCTGGGTCTTGTATTCAGCTGGTTTCCTTTGTGTGAGTTTTCATGATTTGATACTCCCTATGGCTAGTTCTCTGGGAGTCTAGGGTCTTGGAGTCAGTGCTCCCACTCCAATGGCTCAGGGCTTGATCTCTGGTCAGGAATGAAGATTCCACAAGGGGTTTGTTGTGGCATTAAGTGAAATTAAAACAAATATCTAAAAATGAGAAACCAAAGATGAACCCCAGACAAATGGCAGTTACAAAATCAGGCAAATAATAATTAAAATATTGGAATATACACATATACACATTCACCCATGAGCAAAGTGCAAACAGTCCAGCAAAAATAAAGTACGGTAGATTGCCCTAGCAAGCAAAGCAAATCAAAAATTATATTTACTGGTTAAGAACAAAACTAACTAAAGCACAAAGTGGAAAACAAAACTAAAGCAAGGTGCCAAATAGGGAACAAAGCAATGAAAACAAAACTAACAAATAGGTTGAGGGGAAAGGAAAGAAAGAAAGAACAGATATGCAAATTTAATTATAGGTAGATGAAGAAGATTTATACGCAGTAAAGAGTAACTGCAAGGGGAAAGGAACAGTAGGAAAGGCAAACAAAGGAATAAATGTTGAAAAAATACAATAGATTTTTCAAAAATTAAAATTATAAAAAAGAGAAAAGAAAGGAAAAAAAAGGAAGAAGAAAGAAAAAAGGAAAACTCCACAGAACTGCAAAACCCAATGTAGAGGCAGAGGTTTATAGCAACAATAAAAAGTGTGACTGAATATACATATACGCATATACACCCATCAGTTCAGCTCAGTTCAGTCACTCAGTTCAGTTCAGTTGCTCAGTCTTGTCCGACTTTTTGCGACCCCATCCCATTGCAGCACGCCACGCCTCCGTCCATGACCAACTCCCAGAGTTCACTCAAACTCATGCCATCCAGCCATCTCATCCTCTTCTCCTCTTGCCCCCAATCCGTCTCAGCATCAGAGTCTTTTCCAATAAGTCAACTCTTTGCATAAGATGGCCAAAGTACTGGAGTTTCAGCTTTAGCATCATTCCTTCCAAAGAAATCCCAGGGCTGATCTCCTTCAGAATGGACTGGTTGGATCTCTTTGCAGTCCAAGGGACTCTCAAGAGTCTTCTCCAACACCACAGTTCAAAAGCTTGAATTCTTTGGCCCTCAGCTTTCTTTATAGTCCAACTCTCACATCCATACATGACTGCTGGAAAAACCATAGCCTTGACAGACCTTTGTTAGCAAAGTAATGTCTCTGGTTTTTAATATGCTGTCTAGGTTGGTCATAACATTCCTTCCAATGAATTAGCATCTTTTAATTTCATGGCTGCAGTCACCATCTCCAGTGATTTTGGAGCACAAAAAAATAAAGTCTGACACTGTTTCCACTGTTTCCCCATCTATTTCCCATGAAGTGATGGGACCAGATGCCATGATCTTTGTTTTCTGAATGTCAAGCTTTAAGCCAACTTTTTCACTCTCCTCTTTCAGTTTCAACAAGAGGTTTTTTAGTTCCTCTTCACTTTCTGCCATAACAGTGGTGTCATCTGCATATCTGAGGTTATTGATATTTCTCCTGGCAATCTTGATTCCAGCTTGTGTTTCTTCCAGTCCAGCGTTTCTCATGATGTACTCTGCATAGAAGTTAAATAAGCAGAGTGACAATATACAGTCTTGACGTACTCCTTTTCCTATTTGGAACCAGTCTGTTGTTCCATGTCCAGTTCTAACTGTTGTTTCCTAATCTGCATGGTCTTATATGAAAAGCTCTCCAGCTCTCTTTCTCAGCTCAGTGAAGACATGGTAAGAAACTGACCATCTGTAAGCCAAGAAGAAAGCTTTCACCAGATGCCAAACCAGCTGGCACCTTGATCTTGGACTTCTCAGCCTCTAGAACTGAAAGAAAGTTAATTTCTGTGGCTTGAGTGATTCAGTCTATGATGTTTTACTACAGCTGCTCAACCAGACTAAAACAAGGGTCTTTGCAGCTCTAATCTAGGCGAAGGGGTACAGAGACAGACGCACACAGGATGGACGAAGTGAAGGCACACAGGGAAGATGGCCGTGCAAAGGCAGAGTCAGAGATGACAGTGATGCTGCCAAAAACCAAGAAACCAAAGCTGGAAGAGGCAAGCAATGCTCTGTCAAGGGAGCCTTCAGAGAGCGTACGGTGCTACTGACACCTTGAGTTTGGACTTCCTGCTTCCAGAACTTTGAGAAAACTGTAAATTTATTTTGTTCTTAGGCACCAAGCTTGTGGTCCTTTGTCATAGCAGTCATAGGAAGTCGAAGCCACCATTTATTCAGAAAAGGCTGCTAGAGTGCGAATATTTGAATGTAACCGCTGCTGGGAGGGTATTCAGAATCCTGCTCTAAGGATTTTTTTTTCAGCGAATTATTCTCAGAGCATTCTCTTGGCCTCTCATTAGTAAGACTGTGCAACATGCTTGGCTGTTACCAGCTGAGAACCATTTCGCTGGAACCTTCTAAGCAGGTTACAGCCCTGTCTCTCTCTGGGCTTGTGAGGAACACAGTGGTGTGATGGACCCATGGGCTCTGTGGACCACGTCCCCAGTGAAATGACCAATTCTGCTGGCTCTGATTGGCTGTTGGTGCTTTCGGTAGGTCTTCCCTCCTAGGTGTAATTTTGTGTCCACTGCAGTTGGAGGGCAACATTGCTCTGGAGGCGGCAAGTGGTCACAGTGACTACAGGCTTCCCTGGTGGCTCAGACAGTAAAGAATCAGCCTGCAGTGTGAGGACCTGAGTTTTATCTCTGAGTTGGGAAGATCCCCTGGAGAAGGGAACTGTTAACCACCCCAGTATTCTTGCCTGGAGAACTTCATGGACAGAGAAACCTGGGGCACTAGAGCCCACAAGGCCGCAAAGAGCTGGACACAACTGGGTGACTTTCACTTTTCACTTCCATGGCAACTGCAAAGATAGGAAAGTCTGCAGAGCACACTTCTAAATTTGGACACTTGGGGTAAATCATTCCTTGATATGGTGTAACTGTCATCTGTTGTCTGCCACTCAATGCCCTGGGCCTGGCACTGACTGACCTCCCTAACCAGCCCACCTGGCATCAAACTAAGCCACGAATGGCTCTATGGACAGCCGTGCTCACAGGCCTTCAGGGCATGCTGTGCTGTTTTCCTATGGCTGCTGCGCAAAATGATCGCAGAGTACTGAAATAACACACGTTCATCTTGCAGTTCTGGAGCTCCAAAATTTAAAATGGTCTTGTTGTGGCTGTTCAGTCGCTAAGTCATCCCTAACTCTTTGTGACCCCAGAGACTGCAGCACACCACACTCCTCTGTCCTCCACTATCTCCCAGAAAAATGGGTCTTACAGACCTAAAATTGAAGCGCTGCAGACTTACATTTCTTCTGGGTTTCTCATGTAATTCATTGCTGTTGTTTAGTTGCTAGGTCGTGTCTGACTCTTTGTCACCCCCTGTACTGTAGCCCTCCAGGCTCCTCTGTCCGTGGGGATTCTCCAGGCAAGAGTACTGAAGTGGATTGCCATGCCCTCCTCTGGGGGATCTTCCCAACCCAGGGATCAAAGCCCTGTCTCCTGAGCTGCAGGTGGAGTCTTTACCACGGAGCCACCGGGGAAGCCCCTTTGTGCATTCTAGAGCAAAGCACTCAGAATCATGAAGGAGATCTTTATATTGATCTTAGGCCACTCTCATCAGGTTCCCTGATGAGATATGGATCGTAGTTGACTTGCTGGGCCGATTGGTCCAATTAGACTTTGAGAATGGTCCCAGAAGGCTGTTTTCTCAGGATATCAGAATGGCTGCCCACCCCTATAGGATGAGGCTCTGATAAGGATGCTGGATATTCACCATATGCTCCCCTTATAGCCCCAGGCATGCTCCCCAATCCTCTGCCCTGCTTCCTGCCCCTGGGGTGAAGAACCTCTGTGGGACATGACTGTGTTCCTTGGGCTGCCTTGCCCTCTGGCAGGAGACTGAAAGAGAAGGGGAGATAAACGGCAAAATGCTTTTTTGTCCCCCTCTTCCCACCTTGCTGTAGCTCCTCTGGGGACCCAGCTGTATGGCTACAGCTCCAGTTGGATAGTCCTTCTTCTGCAGCTCCAGTCTCAGCCCCTCTTTGCCTTGCTTCCTCTGACTTAGAGGTGCTAGGATCTGGGTACCTCACTATTTCTTATGAGTTTCCCAAGCTCATACATCTGTAAATAGCTACCTTCATTAAATTCTCCCCAGTTTCCACAATTGAAGGGCAGGTCATCTTTTTCCTGTGGACATCCCCGGTGGCTCATCGGTTAAGAAGCTGCCTGCAGTGCAGGAGATGGGGGTTTGATCCTTGGGTTGGGAAGATTTCCTGGAGGAGAATATGACAACACACTCCAGAATTCTTGCCTGGATAATCCCATGGACACAAAAGCCGGAGGTTATACTTCAAGGGTAGCTAAGAGTCAGACACGACTGAAGTTACACAGCAGGCAGGCAGGCATCTTTTTTGCTGCCTAATGGTAAGCATCAAGAACTATTAGTGAGCATTTTTACCTCTATCATGTTATTTATACCTCTATTATGTTGTCCTTGGTCCATGCTCTGGAAGACGCAGTGAAGACTCTGAGCCCGTATTTACCCTTTTCAGTCTGTGCTGCATCTCTGTGTCAAACATAGCTCCAAAGGATCCAGAGAATTCTGAGAACACCTTGTTTTGTGTTAGGCATTTTAGTTTTCAAAGGATTTGTCTATTCCCCGAAGGAATGTTTACAACCTCTTTTGAAGCAAATCATAGAGATGTCATTAGTGTTCTTCATATTTCATACTTTTGCCCAAGGATGTCTCCATGGCACATGTATAACTTGCACCCATGTTTGAGGCTTTTCTGCCAGCTCTCTTTTCCACTGGGCTGGGAGGACTCCATTATGGATTTTCCTTTCTTCCTCCTACAGCTTTACTTTGGCAGAGGCCTGAAGCAAAAAAATCCAACAATGGAATGTACCAGCTCATGCTGTAAAAGGTCAGCCCACTTCATGGCATCCTGTGACACACACAGAATCAGCTTAGTCAGAGCCGTGTGCCATCTGACTAACGATTGGCCTTGAATTGGGCATTGTGCTGTATAGCGGGAACAGATGGTCCCATCACTCTATGGTACCCCGTGTCGAATGAGCAATGCCCAATAGTGCCAAGAAACCCCTTGAGTAAGCACAGAAAAATCTCCAGTGTCAGCGTGTCGCAAGTGATCCTAGCACACAGGACATGCTCAGCGCCCCGTAACGAGGCCATGTCCAAAGTCAGTGGAACTTCAACTGCAAAGCGGAAGCTGTGAATGCCAAACTGGGGCCGCACAGAGGGCCGGTCTCAACTTCGCTGAAGTTTGTTTGTACAGGTTTGGAAATCATGGGAAGGTGGATGAACCTTTGGCCAAGGATGAGAGGGAAAAAAAAAAAAAACAACTTGGTTAAAGAAACAGCAAATGGAGATAATTGTGAAAAGCAGCGAGTGTGTGGTTATTTCTAGTTATGAGTATTCTGTACTCTAGGTAGTCACAGATGACTTGTTAACAAATTCCAACAGTGGTATAGATATAAGTCCTGAATTAGTGTCTTTTGCAAAATGTCATTTCATGCATCTGTTAGTTGCTCAGTTGTGTTTGACTCTTTGCAACTCCATGGACTATGGTCCCCCAGGCCCCTCTATCCAAGGAATTCTCCAGGCAAGCATACTGGAATGGGCGTGTGCCATCTGCTTAGCTGTGTCTGATTCTTTGTGACACCATGGACTGTAGCCCACTGGACTCCTCTGTCCATGGGATTTCTCAGGCAAGAGTACTGGAGGAGGTTGCCTTTCCTTTCTCTAGGGAATCTTCCCAACCCAGGGATCAAACCTGGGCCTCCTGAATAACAGGCAGATTCTTTCCCATGTGAGCCACCATGGAAGCTAATTTTATACATAATTTATACATAATTAAAAGTAAAAATATAACTGGTTGCCTCTGAGGAGGGTGAGAGAACCTAGCGGGTGATGGTCTTGTTCTCTATCTTGATAAGGGTTGCGTTACATACCTATCTGTGTGTGCATTTGTCAAAAGTTTTAGAGACTCATAAGATTTATGCATTTCACTGTAGGAACTGTTTTCTAAATAAATGTATATAAGCAAATATTGAGCTCTTGCTAATGATATGCATAAGGAAATATTTACAGGTGAAGTATATTAGTGTCCAGAAACTTGCTTTAAAATGCATCACATCCATCTAAAAACTGGGTATGGGTATTTTCTGTGCAATCCTTTCAACTTTTTGTATATTTTAAAGTTTCTGGTATTACTTTATACAAACTAGGTAACCAACAACAATTGTATAGCAGAGGGATGTATCCTCAACATTTTGTAATACTCTGTAAGGGAAAATACGTGTATGTATATACATATGTATGTATATATATGCATATGCTCAGTTGCTTAGTCATGTCCGACTCTGCCATCCCATGGATTATAGCCCACAAGGTTCCTCTGTCCATGGAATTTCCCAGGCAAGAATGCTGGAATGGGTTGACAATTCCTCCTCCAGGATATGTATATATCTGAATCACTTTGCTATAAACCTGAAACCAATACAACATCATAAATCAACTATATGTCATTAAAACTTAAAATAACTTTTAAAAAAGTCGTGGAAAAAAATGAAAAGAAAAACCCCACGGCTTTTCATACAGTTGAGAATATTTTAATACAAGTGGCATCACACCATCCTATTATTAAATATTGTTTTTAAGAATTGAAGTATGCCCCATAGGATAAGACACAGGTTATCCAAAGTGAAACCAATTCTCCCAAACTAAATCTGATTAGAAAAGCTGTTCCCTAGTCAGACACAACTTAATGACCAAACAACAAACAAATAAAGGGGGATGAATAAGAGATTACAAGGAAAGATACCTAGGGTCACAAGATTGCAAGAAATGCATGATTTTGAAGAGGCTATTTCTAAAAAAAAAAAAAATCACTTTGAGGCTAAAGGTTGATTCAATCTCTACACCTAGCAGATCCACTCCATTCCTTTGTCCTCAAACCACTAAATTCATGTCACAGATGGTCTAGAGGTGATGCATGGGCAATGGGTAAATGCTAGACTCTGCAACACAGAATGGAGAGGATTATGGACTTACACTTTCAGATACTTCTGAACATGGTTAAACACCAGAGCCCTTCAAATTTGCAACTTTTACAGAAATGCCTACAGTTTTATTCTTTGACAGTTTGACATATTGACTCTGTTTTTGGAGAGACCATCAACAGGATGCTTCCATCTCTCAACATCTGGGTTTACTACTAGACTAATAACATTGCAGAGAGTACCTTGTGGAATGTAGGTGTTTAATGAACATATTACAATGGGCTTGGAATCCTCCAGCTGCTCCTCTGCCTGCCCACATGACCTTTAGACAAATGCTTCAACTCTGTGAACCTCAGCTTCCTTATCTCTGCAAAACAATGGCAATAGTAACACATACCTTTGGAGTCATCATGAGAATCACATATGTTTAAAAAGATGTGAAATCTCTAGCAGGTGGTTGAATGAGACCCAAAAGAAACAAAAGAAGATGAATGAGAAAGTCTTTACCTCTTGGCCCAGCCTGTTGGACTGGCTTACAGTTGGGAAAGGAGGAAATGATCACAGCTAACGTTGGGATGAAAAGTTGTTCTGGTTGAACTCTCAGAAGACAGTGGAGGGGGCCACTGCAGTGGGAAGAGCAGAAAACTGACCACAGTGTCTAGACATTCCTTGGGAATAATCCTGCTGGGGAGAGAGGGGTGAGGAGGTTATATCCCAATACTGGGGGGGTATGGAGATGAACAAGAAATGTGAGTTAACAATAACCACCACGAGACAGATGGAACAGCAGGGACCCCAGAGTTCCTTGAAACTCTCTTTCCAGTTACTCTGCTATTTATATGACAACAGCCCTGATTATTAAAGAATATTATTTTATATTTCCACCACTCTTAATGCTTCTCATAGCTGTAATCCTGGCTGAAGGATGAAATAGAGGAGATAAGAATTAGGGAGTATGCCACTCCTGGGTGAGAACATTCCTGGAAGAGTGTTCTCAGGAAAACAGCAGCAAAATGCTGATGCACACATTTGATGAAGTGTACGGAGATCAGCCCATCAGGCACCTCCAAGAATAGTGCTTTCCACGTAGAGTCTGGAGAGCTGCTTTTAATAACGGAACCCATTTGGACCTGTTTTATTAACTTATTCATTCACAGAAGCAAAATCTCTTAATGGCCGTAATAAGGCAGTGTTGCAAGCTGAAGCGACTTCCTTAAAGCGGAAAATAAGCATTTTACTACAGTTGTGGACCATACTAAACAGCTTGTAATGTGCAACAACTCCCCACCCCCATCACATCCTCTGAGGACCACAGGAAGGAAAATGCTACTAGTGGGAAGTTTTGCTAAGAAAGGAATTGGAAAGCAAAGTCTTAAGAAAGCTCGTTATCAGAGCACGGGACTGCCAGCTATCAAAGGTGACAAAATGACAAATGACAGTTCTTGGTTAACCAAAAAAATTTTGAAAGCAATTTCCCATTCAGATTTTGCATGCTAACTAAGGTTGCACGGTAGAAATAGAGGATGCGATGGTTGGATGGCATCACTGACTCAGTGGGCATGAGTTTGAGTAAGCTCTGGGAGTTGGTGATGGACAGGGAAGCCTGTCATGCTGCAGTCCAAGGGGTTGCAAAGAGTCAGACACAACTGAAGGACTGAACTGAACTGAACTCATCAGTTATGTTTGATAAACCAAGATGAGGGAATGTTACTTCATCTTCTCCCAAGTGTAAAAGTATAAAAGCCCTTTGATGTTGTTGCTGAAGACGCATGGGGCTCAAATAGTTTGTTCTAATATTGCTCTAAGTCACAGGCAGCGTGGTTGGTTTTTTTTTTTTTTTTTTCCCCAATAGTGTGGGACATTTTTGCTCTTGGTCAGAGAATGTTTGGGGAGATGGAGAAATTTTAATGGGTTTCCAAACCTTGTAAAAGAGAACTACTTTTCTCACCACGACTGCTCCATCTGGGAGGCCAACTTGCAATATTCAGTGGAAATTTTGTCTTGCTCTTCAGCCTTTTGGAGCTATGGAAAATTTCTGTATATTTTTTATTGAAGTGTTAAAAGGAAATACTTGTCATGTAGGCCTAAAGGAAAATTCACTTTTTTGACCCTTAAAGAAATGTAGATGAAAGCATGTTAGAATATTCCAACATGAATAAACAGTTTTCAGTACAATTGAAAACTTGAAAATTTGCCTTTTCTTAATCTACCTCAGGACTTGGAATCACAAATTGAAAAAAAAAAATTGTAGTTAGAAATGTGCAAGTGATAATCCTCACTTGAATAAACTAGATATATCAGAGAACTCTACAGAAATAGACTTTCCTATTACGTTATTGCATGAATAGGCTTTGTAAGGTTGTATTGCAATAACACAAAATCCCCCAATTCTGCTGCTGCTACTACATCACTTCAGTCGTGTCCGACTCTATGTGACCTCATAGATGGCAGCCCACCAGGCTCCCCTGTCCCTGAGATTCCCCAGGCAAGAACACTGGAGTAGGCTGCCATTTCCTTCTCCAATGCATGAAAGTGAAACGTGAAAGGAAGTCGCTCAGTCATTTCTAACTCTTGGCGACTCCATGGACTGCAGCCTACCAGGCTCCCCTGTCCATGGGATTTTCCAGGCAGGAGTGCTGGAGTGGGGTGCCATTGCCTTCTCCAAGAACCTCCTAAAAATGAAAGTTCACTTTTCACTTATGGTATAGTATATTCACATGCCTTCCATTCTGGCATCTGAACTAAAGGAGCACTTTTTGCCAATAGCCCTGCTCATGAATTGTAGTCACACAAGCTGGACTGTATTTAATATATACAAATTGATGATTTGATAAAATATCTGTGAAATGACCACCACAACTCACCTGATTCTTAGGAACAAGACAATGATCTTAAGGCCACCCTAGGGTTCTATGTGCTTAGTCTCTCAGTCGTGTCCGACTCTTTGCGACCCTGTAGACTGCAGCCCATTAGGCTCCTCTGTCCATGGATTCTCCAAGTAACAATACTGGAGTGGGTTGCCGCGCCCTCCTCCAGGGGATCTTCCTGACCCAGGGCTTGGAGCCCAGGTCTCCCGCATTGCAGGTGGATTCTTGGGGCTCTAGGGATCCTAGAAGAAAGAGGAATGAGTGAGTCTCATGTGCAGCCGTCAACGCTAGTATGGATTCATGGCGGGAGGGTGTAATTGTGTGTGTAGATCTTGGCAGGGATCATGCTCCTCATTCAGTCTTTTCAAACGCCTGTCATGTGTGACAGCCACACCTCTAAATCTGATGTATTATAATGGATACACTAGAAATTAAAGTCGGGAAACTGATAGATCACCCAACCAGGATGAAGGTGTTGTCAGTTTCCATTCATGCAACATTTTTTTTTTTTTTTCCCCAATAGTGTGGGACATTTTTGCTCTTGGTCAGAGAATGTTTGGGGAGATGGAGAAATTTTAATGGGTTTCCAAACCTTGTAAAAGAGAACTACTTTTCTCACCACGACTGCTCCATCTGGGAGGCCAACTTGCAATATTCAGTGGAAATTTTGTCTTGCTCTTCAGCCTTTTGGAGCTATGGAAAATTTCTGTATATTTTTTATTGAAGTGTTAAAAGGAAATACTTGTCATGTAGGCCTAAAGGAAAATTCACTTTTTTGACCCTTAAAGAAATGTAGATGAAAGCATGTTAGAATATTCCAACATGAATAAACAGTTTTCAGTACAATTGAAAACTTGAAAATTTGCCTTTTCTTAATCTACCTCAGGACTTGGAATCACAAATTGAAAAAAAAAAATTGTAGTTAGAAATGTGCAAGTGATAATCCTCACTTGAATAAACTAGATATATCAGAGAACTCTACAGAAATAGACTTTCCTATTACGTTATTGCATGAATAGGCTTTGTAAGGTTGTATTGCAATAACACAAAATCCCCCAATTCTGCTGCTGCTACTACATCACTTCAGTCGTGTCCGACTCTATGTGACCTCATAGATGGCAGCCCACCAGGCTCCCCCGTCCCTGAGATTCCCCAGGCAAGAACACTGGAGTAGGTTGCCATTTCCTTCTCCAATGCATGAAAGTGAAACGTGAAAGGAAGTCGCTCAGTCATTTCCAACTCTTGGCGACTCCATGGACTGCAGCCTACCAGGCTCCCCTGTCCATGGGATTTTCCAGGCAGGAGTGCTGGAGTGGGGTGCCATTGCCTTCTCCAAGAACCTCCTAAAAATGGAAGTTCACTTTTCACTTATGGTATAGTATATTCACATGCCTTCCATTCTGGCATCTGAACTAAAGGAGCACTTTTTGCCAATAGCCCTGCTCATGAATTGTAGTCACACAAGCTGGACTGTATTTAATATATACAAATTGATGATTTGATAAAATATCTGTGAAATGACCACCACAACTCACCTGATTCTTAGGAACAAGACAATGATCTTAAGGCCACCCTAGGGTTCTATGTGCTTAGTCTCTCAGTCGTGTCCGACTCTTTGCGACCCTGTAGACTGCAGCCCATCAGGCTCCTCTGTCCATGGATTCTCCAAGTAACAATACTGGAGTGGGTTGCCGCGCCCTCCTCCAGGGGATCTTCCTGACCCAGGGCTTGGAGCCCAGGTCTCCCGCATTGCAGGTGGATTCTTGGGGCTCTAGGGATCCTAGAAGAAAGAGGAATGAGTGAGTCTCATGTGCAGCCGTCAACGCTAGTATGGATTCATGGCGGGAGGGTGTAATTGTGTGTGTAGATCTTGGCAGGGATCATGCTCCTCATTCAGTCTTTTCAAACGCCTGTCATGTGTGACAGCCACACCTCTAAATCTGATGTATTATAATGGATACACTAGAAATTAAAGTCGGGAAACTGATAGATCACCCAACCAGGATGAAGGTGTTGTCAGTTTCCATTCATGCAACAATGTAAATAACTGCTGCTGCTGTTGCTAAGTCACTTCAGTTGTGTCCAACTCTGTGCAACCCCATAGATGGCAGCCCACCAGGCTCCCCAGTCCCTGGGATTCTCCAGGCAAGAACACTGGAGTGGGTTGCCATTTCCTTCTCCAATACATGAAAGTGAAAAGTGAAAGTGAAGTTGCTCAGTTGTGTCCGACTCTTAGCGACCCCATGGACTGCAGCCTACCTCTGTCCATGGGATTTTCCAGGCAAGAGTACTGTGAATAAGTAGGGAACTTAAAGATCCAGATGCTTTCTGTTAGGAGGCCTAATAGCAACAACTCATATCACATGCACATTTAATGAACATTCCCTCACATGCAAAGCACCCTGCATGCATTATCTCCTTTGATCCTCACATCAGCTCTATGAGGCAGCTATTATCATGTTTATTTCTTACAGATGAGGAAATCAAGGTTTAGGAAGATTAAGTAACTCAAAAAAGATTGCACACTTGGTAAGTGGTAGAGCCTTAATTTCATCCAAGGTGATCTGATTTTGGAATTTATACTTATAACCAAAGTAGAGGACTATCATAACTGAGGGTCATAATCTTAAAACTGGAATATTGCACATTAGAAGTGGCTTCTGAACCAGAAAAAGATAATTTATGCTCCATGAGGTTTGTATGTTAAGTGTATTTTGTTATAGCCTAATTCAATAGTCAATACACTTTTTCTACAGAACCAGGAAATATTTTAGTCTCTGTGGGCTACAAACAACCTCTTTTGCATATTTTGTTATTTTTGTAACTCTTTAAATATGTGGGGGGAAAAACAGTTCAAAATGGATGCTATGTATAAAATAGACAACTAATGAGAACCTATTGTATAGCACAGGGAACTTACTCAGTCTCTGTGGCGACCTAAACAGAAAGGAAATCCAAAAATGAGGGGATATGTGTATACATGTAGCTGATTCACTTTGCTGTATGGTAGAAACTCACACAACATTGTAAAGCAACTGTACTCCAATAAAAATTAATTAAAAAAAAAAAAGAAACAAGAAATGGACCAGATTTGACCCACAGGCCATTTTTTTACCAATCTCTGGTAATGCCTCAAAGCTTAATACACTGAGTGTAAGATACAGAGTACTGTCTCTCTAGCAAATGATGTGATTTGCCAGAATACTCTTTTTAAAGCTGTCTTGAAGCAGTGAGAAGTTATTTAAACGGGAAGGTGATTTGGATATATATTGCCTATTCTCTGTGATCTTGTTGAGTTATCTCATGGTGGAGTCAGGTTTACACAAGGATTCCAAATGGCACCTTACAGCTGGAAATGCCCTTTTGAGTCCCCACTCTGCTCTTGAAAATGGCACCAGGTCATACTTCGTAGACGTGCATGCTGTTGTTCTTGAAAACTTCATCAAAAAATACCAGTGCATTTTATTGACCTTAAAAGTCTATCTCTAAGCCTCCTCTTTCTCAAAAGACACCACAAAACACCACAAAAACATTGCACCCCAAATAATTTATAGAGCAACAACATGGTCACAAATTGTGCCTTGGATCTTTGGCATCATACTTTTGGAAAGCTGATCAGGAAGGATGAAGGTCAATTTTATGATAGGCACTGTGTCTATAGAAGTTACTGGGTACTGCTCTGAGCCTCCCATATAATAACATTTAATTCTCGCGACTCTAGAAAGGAGGTCATAGTTTTGCCCCTACATTTCAGATGGGGAAACAAAGGCACAGAGAGCTAGATAATTCATCTGAATTTACTCAGCGAGTAAGTAGTAGGTCTAGGATTTGACCCAGGCAGACTGGCTGAAGAGCTCATGATCTTGGCCACTTTATTGCACTCTCTCCATGAATTTGAAACTAGTTAGGCTAAACAGTGTTTAATTCACGAATGAAGTGCATTAAGTGAAACGGTCCAAGTTACTTAAGGTAAGCAGGGAGTGAACGTGAAAAGAAAATGAGTGTTAGTAGTTCCGTTGTGTTTGACTCTTTGCGACCCCACGGACTGTAGCCCATCAGGCTCCTCTGTCCACGAAGTTCTCCAGGCAAGAATACTGGAGTGGGTAGCCATCTCTTTTTCCAGGGGATCTTCCTGACCCAGGGATCAGACCTGAGTCTCCTGCGTTACAGGCAGACTCTTTACCATCCGACCCACTTTCTAACTCTACTTTTCTCAATCATCTTATTGGTCACTATGGCACTGAAAGCTAAGCTTGCAATTTTACTGCGTAAAAGATGCTTCATTCTTAATACCATCTTCTCTGTCTATATGTTAAATATTTTCTAATCACTTTAAGCCCCCTTCTTCCATAGGAATCATATACATGCAACCTGTGGCATTCTCAACCAGGTCTGGGACTTCAGGGAAAGTTCTCTCTCTGAGCACTCGTCTCATTCAATTATTCTACACATATTAATATAGAGCAATCAACTCTTCTTATCTATATAATACAAAGGTCAGACTGTGACCTCGAAGGTATCTTCCATCAATAATATTTGTGTTATTGAGTGGCTCCCATAGTATTTGTCACTGAGAGAATTCTTTCCTTGATGGATGTGAGTGAAAGTCGCTTAGTCGTGTCCAGCTCTTTGCAACCATGGACTATACAGTCCATGGAATTCTCCAGGCCACAATATTGGAGTGGATAGTCTTTCCAAGGTCCTTATTCACTAAAGAAAGTCTTCCCTTAAATAAATCTCTACAGATCTTTCTTGACTGTGGCTGTTTGCAGCAGAATATGTTTTTTCACTAATGACAGGAAAAAAATGTCTTTAAAATTAGATTAGCATTCATAACAATACAGTATAATAATAACCGTGTAACTCCATGCCACAGGCAACTCAGCTCTTCAGGAGTAAGAGTGACTGAACTTAACTCATTCTTCTTCAAGGGCCAAGATAAAAATCTCAAGGTATCCTTTAGATGCTGTAATCTGCTTTGAACTTTGGCTCAGCTATTTCCATGAACATCCTCCATTTCCAGTAGGGTAGATGCTGTATAAGACAGAACATTACAAATCACTTTGTTTAAAGTTACCGAAGTGGGGTGGAGGGGGAGGGAGTGGAGAAAAAACAGCTCAGAGTCTGCTGTTAATTAAAACCAGCCGATGATGTACAGCGATTTGTCTGGGGGCACTTCTGACGGGGCTGGTTCCTTGACAGCTGTGCATTCTTTCCTGCCTGTATTGTTTGAACTGTGTCCAATGGGACAATCATGAAATCTTTGATAGCTGTTGTTTAAATAGGAGAAAGGGGGGAGCTTTTTGTTTTAGGCAAGAGAGGGAGATGTATCTTGTATTACATGTAAAAAGTTAGGGTTTATTAGATCATTTTCAATGGGTTTTAGTAGCATGCCCCTGGTCATTTTTGAATTGTCTATTGACACTTTTTCACAACACAAATGATCGCTTAGTCGTGTCCAGCTCTTTGCAACCATGGACTATACAGTCCATGGAATTCTCCAGGCCACAATATTGGAGTGGATAGTCTTTCCAAGGTCCTTATTCACTAAAGAAAGTCTTCCCTTAAATAAATCTCTACAGATCTTTCTTGACTGTGGCTGTTTGCAGCAGAATATGTTTTTTCACTAATGACAGGAAAAAAATGTCCTTAAAATTAGATTAGCATTCATAACAATACAGTATAATAATAACCGTGTAACTCCATGCCACAGGCAACTCAGCTCTTCAGGAGTAAGAATGACTGAACTTAACTCATTCTTCTTCAAGGGCCAAGATAAAAATCTCAAGGTATCCTTTAGATGCTGTAATCTGCTTTGAACTTTGGCTCAGCTATTTCCATGAACATCCTCCATTTCCAGTAGGGTAGATGCTGTATAAGACAGAACATTACAAATCACTTTGTTTAAAGTTACCGAAGTGGGGTGGAGGGGGAGGGAGTGGAGAAAAAACAGCTCAGAGTCTGCTGTTAATTAAAACCAGCCGATGATGTACAGCGATTTGTCTGGGGGCACTTCTGACGGGGCTGGTTCCTTGACAGCTGTGCATTCTTTCCTGCCTGTATTGTTTGAACTGTGTCCAATGGGACAATCATGAAATCTTTGATAGCTGTTGTTTAAATAGGAGAAAGGGGGGAGCTTTTTGTTTTAGGCAAGAGAGGGAGATGTATCTTGTATTACATGTAAAAAGTTAGGGTTTATTAGATCATTTTCAATGGGTTTTAGTAGCATGCCCCTGGTCATTTTTGAATTGTCTATTGACACTTTTTCACAACACAAATGTCAAAAATCTTACTTCCTCCCTTCTCTCCTAAGGGACTCTTGCTGTGGGTAGGAGGGAATGTATGAAGCACCTGGTCTTACTCAAAGGGGACTGGGGATAGGTTAATTTCACAGTTGAAAGTTTCATAAGCTGGAATACATCTAAATGTTTGCTAATAGTGAAAGAGACTACCAAAAAAAAAAAAAAAGGAATTCAAGTGGCTTCAGGAAAATTGCTCACAAACACAAACAAAAATTATGTTTCATCCTTGAGTTGGAACGGATGTTTGATGATTAACTCAAGATTGCTAAGCTGTCTATCTTCAAATACCCAAACAACTTTAAAAGGGATCATTCACACTTTCTAAAAGACAAATCAGCATTAAAACTGTAGACAAAAGAGACGTTTAAACATTTATCCATACCTTTCAGCTCGGGTGTTAAATATTTGAAAAGTATGATATACTTACCAAATAACCATTGTGATATAGCTATCTATAGAGATGTATAGATTAGACAGATGATAGGTTGATAGATAATAGATGGCAGATAGGTAGACAGATAGACAGGCAGATGGATGGATGGATGGATGGATGGACAGATAGATAGACTTAGTGTTGATATTTCAGGTGAAATTTCATTTTTAAAGTTCGCCTGGCGTTTGAGGGTTCACATGAACATTCTTGCCAGCAGTGGTGGTGTGGAGTCCAGCCATAATGTGCCGCTCCCCTTCTTTCCAGGTCATTCTACAAGTGTGACCTGGTTTCCTCCGAAGACTTAGACAGATTGTCATTTCGCTGGGACTCTATAAATTCCCAGGGCAAAGTTTTTCAAGGACAGGTGTGAAAATTATCCTTGCTTATTTAGAAATGAGTCATTGTCTCCAGGCTGCTGATGCTTATCTCAACCTGGTAAAGGTCAAATGAAGTTCTAGTTCACAGAAAGATGGTCTAGGCTGAGTTTTTAACCGCATGGGGGATTCTTTTGTTTGGTTCAGGAGAGCCTAACAACATTGCTGATATATTCATCTATGTCAGGTGAGACTTTGATCAGACAATCATGGACCAGCTGGCCTATGGGAAGGTAGGTAAGGTGGTAGCCTTATTAGGATCACTCCTGGAGTCTGACAAACAGACAGTAAAGAAAAGAAACCTTACTGGTAGTAAAGGCAACTGACTCAGTGCCAATTGCTTTTGTCAAATATGAGAAACATTTGACTGCTCAGGATATTTTTTAGTTTGATCCTTCTCTCAGTTAAAATACACTGAGACTGCCCAGTTAGAGTCAGATCAATACATTCATTTGTCCAGATCTAATCCATTTAAACTAGAGCCCAGTGTTTGCTTATTTGCCTTAAAAATAGTGGCTTAGGAAATATGAGTTTGAGTAAACTGGGTGCTGGTGATGGGCAAGGAGGCCTGGCATGCTGCAGTCCATGGGGTCGCAAAGAGTCTGACATGACGGAGCGACGGAGCTGAACTGAACTGAGGAAATATGAGTATTCATGAAGTTCTTGTTTCTGTTCCTGGCTGTATACACGTGGGACAGCTATCAGAGCAGCAAGCTAAGTTGCTATATTCAACTGTCTCCTCCCTCCACACTCAACTGCTCACAGACCTCACCTCCTCTAGAGTACCTGAAAATAGCAGATATTAGATTTATAGCTAGATCATGAGGATTAATTATAGGCTAAGATCTGAGGGGAAGGCATCTGCAGGACTTATGAGAAAGGTTTTACTTCATAATTACAAAGCACTACCTGGGAGGACACGTTCCTCTTTTACAGTCAGATGTTGCTGTAGTGATTGCTGGAACAGCTGCATCCATTTTGTCACCAGAGGATGGCACACAGACAAAGAGAAAGAGCCCTAGTCTGTGATGATATCAATGAGCCACCAAACTGATCCTGAACCCACTTATCTCTGAATGTCCTAAAATGTGTTTCAATGTGCACATGAAGGTGTCTTAACTGAGACAGGATTGAATTTAAAAATGTGATCCCTTTCACAGTCTTCTTCTGCCTATAGATCCATTGCAATGGTCTCAATGCTCACTAAATGCAACAGTTACAAGAACACCAGGATCTGGAAGGCTCAAAGGAAGGGGCCAGGTCAGTAATCAGTAGTGAGGACACTAACAAAGATATTGAAGAAAGAAATTATCACACTCTAGTTTCATTATCATGAAACTATATTTAATCCAGATACGGTCTCTGAAAGTGTAAGAAGGGCCAGGAAAAGGAGAAAGATCCCTACTGAGCTCCAGAATTCTAAGTTTCTTTCAACTGTTAACATTGCTGATGTTTAGAAACACAAATCAATCATTAAAAATATGCCACCCCCCAAATAATCCATTAATGAATTAGAAATGTCCTCATGCTCTCCGCCTTTCAAGGAAGGTTGACCTGCAGCTTGAGTTTTTGGGTTATGGACTGGAAAGAGAGGGAGGGTGAGCAGGTCTGTCAGCCCCCCTTGCATGAGGGTCTGTCTATGGCAGTTAAACTTCTGGGCTCATGTAAATGGACTGGTGTATAGAATAGAGTCAGACTTGGGTTCAAATCCCAGCCTGACCTTCAACAGCTTTGTGAATAAGGTTTCTCAACCTTCTCAGCTTCAGTTACTTCATTTTTAAAATGGAAAAAAATAGTATTTGTCTTATGGGAGTCTTTTTTATCATAATTAAATAATCCAAATAAAGCCATTTATCATGCCAGGGACATAATAAACACAAAAAATTCTAGCGACTATGATTATTTTTATTATCTCTTACAACTGTATCATACAGCTTCTAGAGAGACTGAAATAATAGTTTCTAAATGGCTCCATATGTTCAACAGAATAATAATGCTTGCAGGATGAACATACCTGTCAGTTACTACATTTCTTATATTAATCATTGCTTTTCTAGAATAACACTTTTTAAAAATATTCCAGGGAATAATTTTGAGACAGAAACTATTTAGTTCTCTCATACAGGATTTGCCAAATTGCTGATTTCTGCATAAAATGTGAGGATTTTGAATTGTGAATATTGAATGAGAGCTTTAAAATGATGGTGTCTAATTCATAAAGGTACAAACTTGACGAAGACCTAATATAGACCAAAGTATAGTAGTGATAAAATTACCCGATGAAACACCGGTTTATCAAAATTGTACACAAGTCAGGATTTATTAGTGAGTAATTAGAATGTACTGTTCGTCTAAAATTATAAATAATCTAACGATAACGATTGTTGTCTGAAATACGATAAATATCATAGACTTTAAAAAAGGTCTTATTTTAATGGTTGTGTGATTTGATGAGCAGAGTTTTTGTACTGTTAATCTATGTCAGAATCTGTTTGGAAGAACTTTACATACAAAAATGATTTTGGGTCAGAACTTTTGAATAAACTTTAATTAACCGTCGTAATCCATTTCCTTAGAAAACTAAGTAAGAATTTTTTATTTATCTGGAGTATTTACATTCGAACAGATATGGAACAACCGAACTTATGTTTATATGTGACTAACAACAACTTTCGAAGACTGTATTAATGTTTTGGACGATTTCTCTCCAGTACTATAGATATCTATCAATTAAGTATACTATTACTTCTGTTACTATTCCTAAAGTGCCCATTTTATTCTGAAGTCAAATCAACTCACCAAACAAAAGAGAAACTTGTAACATGGTGAAGAAACGCCGAGGATCGCTCTTACGACTAATAAAAAGTTCCTACATCCATAGTCGTCAAAAAGACAGTGGTTCAGGACAGGTTGGTTGAGAAACGCTGGGATTCCTGACGTCGTGTGGGTCGAAGGACAGGAGGTGATAGAGGACTAGACGGGTCTGAGTACAGGTAACTCAACCACTACAGTAGGTTGGTAGAGTGGGAGACGGTAGGGGAAGAGGAGAAAGGGAGTTAGGTTCCCAGCATCAGGGTTTTTTCCAATGAGCTGGCTCTTCACATCAGGTGGCCAAAGTATTGGAGCTTCTGCCTCAGCATCAGTGGTGCCTCAGATGGTGGGTGTCAGAGGTTAAACATTCTTTTTCACTTCTCACTGAGGCTCCTAAACCATTATCCCAATACCCTCAGAACATCATTGCTTCAGTTCAGTTCAGTTCAGTTCAGTTCAGTTCAGTCACTTAGTTGTGTCTGACTCCTTGCAACCTCATGAATCGCAACACACCAGGCCTCGTTGTCCATCACCAACTCCCGGAGTCCACCCAAACCCATATCCATCAAGTCAGTGATGCCATCCAACCATCTCATCCTCTGTCATCCCCTTCTCCTCCTGCCTTTAATCTTTCCCAGCATCAGAGTCTTTTCAAATGAGTCAGTTCTTCACATCAGGTGGCCAAAGTATTGCTGCTTCAGCAGCAGTCCTTCCAATGAACACCCAGGACTTATCTCCTTTAGGATGGACTGTTTGGATCTAATTGCAATCCAAGGAACTCTCAAGAGTCTTCTCCAACACCACAGTTCAAAAGTATCAATTCTTTTAAGCTCAGCTTTCTTTATAGTCTAACTCTCACATCCATACACGACCACTGGAAAAACCATAGCCTTGACTAAACAGACAAAGTAATGTCTCTGCTTTTGAATATACTATCTAGGTTGGTCATAACTTTCCTTCCAAGGAATGTCTTTCAATTTCATGGCTGCAGTCACCATCTGCAGTGATTTTTGAAGCCCAGAAAAATAAAGTCAGCCACTGTTTCCACTGTTTTTCTGTATATTTGCCATGAAGTGATGGGACAGATGTCATGATTATTGCTACACCGAGGCTAAATGCTCCTCACATTATCCTTTTCTACTTTTTCTTGTTCTTAGTCGCCTGCTATTTCCTAAGCCAATGCTATGCATCTATTGAAGAATTGGGCGCCTAAAAAGAGTTCCCTATTTCCTTTAAACACATGGATACACCATTCTTTTCAGTGATTTTGGATCCTTAGGCTTTCCTTGTTCTGAACTTAACTTCCACATCTACAGTGGCCTTCATCTTTACTCCTTTTCAGGCACTCTCTCTCAAGGTTAAATCATAGAATCTCTCCATCCTTGAATTCCTCAACACAAGAAATAATCTACTCTTCAAAATCTCCAGTTTGTCTGATTTTATCACTGCTTCTACTCTCTCTGCTCTTTATACTTCCCATGCCCTCACTTTCTTTCAGAATCAGTTTCTCCTGATCTTCCCTCCCTTGGATCCAGTCATCAATTTCCTTACCCTCTAGCCTCCCAAAACTACAATATTGAATCAACACTTCTAGCCGCCTCTTGGACCTGGAGGTGAAGGTGGAGGATTTCAAAAAGCATGTATGGTCTCATGTCTCAATTAGATCTTCAATCATGAATCAGTTCTCCTACTTATTGTTTGGCAAGACATTTTTTGATACTTTTCAATGTCTATTAAAAACCTTCATCCCTCTTCTTAAGAATCATTTCTCATACAGATGCCTCAAGTAGCCAAACTTGCCATTTTAATAGAAAATTGAGATGAATAGACAGTTTGTTCCATAGCCTTATTGCAAACATATCCATGTGTACCAATTATGATGTTTATGATTCCCTTTTCAAATCATGAAGCTTGTTTTTCTTGTTGAAGTTACAAGTTATAACTTTATTGGTATCTCTTTCCTCTCCTCTCACGTCCTTTTCATTCATCATTATTACTCTCTCCTGTATCTCTGAAGTCCTTTCAGTTGAATCTTGTGGAGTAAGTCCCTTGCATACAAACAAATTCCATGCCAAGGGTGCATTTATAAGTCCAACAATGTCCGAAGTACACAACTGACATAATCAGCTATAAATGACTATATTGTAATAGGTTATAATACTTTGCACACAAATAATGCATAAACACAAACACAAAAAACAAGGAAAACATTTTCAATGTTTCAACTTTGACAGGTACAGTCGTATAGTGTAATAGCTGGCATACAGGGGCTGTCATCAAGTGAACGAACAAGAAAAGTTATTGACCGGAGGAGGGAGAGGAGGTGGGAGACGGCAGAGCTGAAGGACCATCAGCAATAGGAGATGGAGTGAAAGTGAAAGTGGCTCAGTTGTGTCCGACTCTTTGTGACCCCATGGACTATACAAGGCCATGGAATTCTCCAGGCCAGAGTATTGGAGTGGGCAGCCTTTCACTTCTCCAGGGGATCTTCCCAACCCAGGGACTGAACCCAGGTCTCCCACATTGCAGGATGATTCTTTTCCAGCTGAGCCACAAGGGAAGTCCAAGAATACTGGAGTGGGTAGCCTATCTCTTCTCCAGGGGATCTTCCCAACCCAGGAATTGAACCAGCGTCTCCTGCACTGCAGGCAGATTCTTTACCAACTGAGCTATGCGGGAAGCCCAGGAGATGGAGGGCAAGCTGAAATTTCAGTTACACCTGACGTTGATGGAATGCACATTCGTGTCTTTGGAAGTTCCTAACTTGAAGGTTCATAAGGAAGGGACTTACTGGATTCAAACTACTAACGGGCTTGAGATTTTCCCCATTTAAGCACTTCTTCCAGGACTGGGCTTTCTTCTCACCACCAGCTTGTTCTGTCTACTCCCTTCCTGCCTCTGCATCTTCAGTCAGCATGTATTTCTAATATGCCCTTTTCTCCTTTACCATCCATCCCTCCCTTGGTCCTTTGCAGTCTGACTCCTCTCATCATACTATATTGCAATGGCTCCCTCAGTGAGCAACCAGTAATCTTCATACTGAAAATTCTAATAAAACGTTCAGTCCTTAATTTCCAGGCTTTCTGAAGCACTGACTTTGCTAATTAGGGAAGAGTGAAGAAGAGATTGGAGAAGCCCATCCTTTATAGGAAATCCCCAAAATTGAAATACTTTTTTAAAAAGATTAAAGTATAGTTGATTTACAGTGTTGTGTTAGTTTCAGGTGTACCACAAAGTGATTCATTATACATACATATATATCTATTTTTCAGATCCTTTTTCCTTTTAGATCATTAGACCATACTGAGTATAGTTTCTTATGTTATATAGTAAATCCTTGTTAACTACCTATTCAATATATAGTAGTGTGTATCTGTTAATCTGAAACTCCTAATTTATCCCCCCTTAAGTATTTTAAATACATTCTCAAATATTGACTTAAATCTCCATCTTCCTAAAATAATTTTTCCCCATATTTATAATCATAGGAACTGCCTTTAAGATTTCTTGAGATTACATTATTCCATCATTCAATAAATATTTCTTGAGCACAGATGTTTTATTGTGCCCCAAGTACTATGGGTAGTCACTGGTGATTCAAAGATGACTAAGACAAAGCCCTCTCTTATCCTCAAGGAATTCACTTAAGGGAAAGATGATGCCAAAGGAAAAACAGGCAAAATACTTTGTTCGGATCACAGTTTTGCAGTTGGATATAAGTCTCAGGAGCCTTCTGACCACCCAGAGCCACATGTGCTCGGCCGCAGCCATGCACCCGACAGGTGAGCACAGAAAACTGAGGTGAGTCAGCGCAGGGAAAATGCTGGGGATTCCTGAGATAGCGCTGAGTCATTCATCTCTGATACCCTGGCTCAGCTCACGAAGCAACTGGCAATGAATAAGCAAAGAAAGTGAGCTAATGGTTAGAGGATGGAAATACCCCAGGGGACATTTGTTGAGTCAGTTTAAGAACGTGGAAAACTTCAACCGTCACAGATTCAAATGGAATGAAATAAGAGGAGAAAAACATCTTCCAACAGCTTGATCTCCTTTTGAAAATTTCTGGCACACATCATTCTTCTGGATTCTGCGGGGAACTGGAGAAAGGAGAAAAGGAGAGGAATAAAATACTGTTGTGACCACAGTGAATTCTGGATTTACATGGTGTGACAGTACACAGTATATAGCCAATATTTGATGCATGATTTGGGGTTGAGTTATAAAAGGTACATGACAATACAAAGGAAAAGAGCAGTGGCACATAAGAAAACAACCCAAGAAACTGCTGGGAGGAAAAATGTACCTTGGAAGCTGTAAATTAATAACCTAAACAAAACATTGACTTTTAAAAGCTATACAACTTCTTTTAAAATATTGAGTCTTAGCAAAGTCAACTTGAGAGAAAGAGCAAATAAACACTAGATGTTGATAAGTCTTTTAGTAAAATCTCTCACTAAATTTGGAACTTCTCAAATTTTGCATAGGTGAGTTTCTGAAAAAGATGACCAGATATTTCATTCATTTCCACTGCAAAATTAAGGATGTGGTTTTTTACACAAATCTTATGTGTGTGTATAAAAATTATATTTAGAAATACAGTAAACTTCAAATAATACAACTTCAATTCAGTTCAGTTCAGTCACTCGGTCGTGTCCGACTCTTTGCGACTCCATGAATCACAGCACGCCAGGCCTCCCTGTCCATCACCACCTCTCGGAGTTCACTCAGACTCACGTCCATCGAGTCCGTGATGCCATCCAGCATTCTCGGTCGTCCCCTTCTCCTCTTGCCCCCAATCCCTCCCAGCATCAGAGTCTTTTCCAGTGAGTCAACTCTTCGCATGAGGTGGCCAAAGTACTGGAGTTTCAGCTTTAGCATCATTCCTTCCAAAGAAATCCCAGGGTTGATCTCCTTCAGAATGGGCTGGTTGGATCTCCTTGCAGTCCAAGGGACTCTCAAGAGTCTTCTCCAACACCACAGTTCAAAAGCATCAGTTCTTCATTGCTCAGCCTTCTTCACAGTCCAACTCTCACATCTATACATGACCACAGGAAATACCATAGCCTTGACTGGATGGACCTTAGTCGGCAAAGTAATGTCTCTGCTTTTGAATATACTATCTAGGTTGGTCATAACTTTTCTTCCAAGGAGTAAGCATCTTCTAATTTCATGGCTGCAGTCACCATCTGCAGTGATTCTGGAATCCCCAAAAATAAAGTCTGACACTGTTTCCACTGTTTCCCCGTCTATTTCCCATGAAGTGATAGGACCAGATGCCATGATCTTAATTTTCTGAATGTTGCGCTTTAAGCCAACTTTTTCACTCTCCTCTTTCATTTTCATCAAGAGGCTTCTTAGCTCCTCTTCAGAAGCTGGAAAAACACCAGCTCTAACAAAGTACCATTTTCCAAATATTAACAATAATAGTAAATACTAAGTTCTAAAAATGCTGAATTGGCTTATATGTGTCATTTATAAGCAAATTTATATTTAGTTATTTATATAAAATCAGAAATTTATATTCAGTTAAAGGTGTCAATTTTGAATAATGACCAAGTCCTTTCAGGAAACTCAAATTATCTTTATATTCAGCAAAGCAGTTTTTCATTTTTTCCTCTTTCTTCACTTACGAGTCTGTTTCTATATATCTCCCTTTAGAATCTGCACGTGTTTCAGCATCTCTGAAGTAGAGATAAAATGGAACACCATCAGGACCACAACCTTGGTAACCACTGATTGTGCAACCTGCCCATTCAGGTGTCATGCTAAGCTGGATGGTCTTATTCCATGTAACTTTCTCAACACAATGTTCTCATCCTCATTTTATGGGTGAGAGATCTAATGGTTGAAACATCCATTCTCCCCTCACACGTGGAGAAGGCCCCTTTGCTCTAGATTTCTAGCTGGTTCCTGGGATTCCCCCTACCACCAGAAGACAGAACTATACATGGGACTCATCCCAGTGGTGTCTATCAGGCCAGCCTGGAGTGGATCACTGCTGTGTCATTGACTAGAATTAATGAATCTCAGGGTTCAGAAGACTGCTGAAGGGCTACATCCAGCCATACCGAACACATGGCCTCCTGGTATCCTACCCTCCTCCAGAAAGTAGAAGTAACTCAGCAACCTGGCCAGGAATTTAGTTCACAGCAGGACTGGGTGATGATAACATCGCCATAGATTTGCCCATGGAAGCTGTGTGGCTGGGTCATCGTGAGTGTTCAGCAACACCCGTATGCCACCTCTGCCTCTAAGAAGGGCATTTGGAGGAAAGTTCTGATGGAAACTCTTTTGATTTTATCTCCTTGCTTCACTGACTCTTCGGTTTGCCCATGGCTGCCAATCAATAGAGACTGAATACCGTGCTCATAGCTGTGGAGGAAAGCTTTGTGCATGCAAAGCAAACTCATTAAAGTAATAACAATATTATCAAGTGAAATACCATCTTTTAGGGTGTCACTGGCTCTTTACAGATATCTGTTGCTGAATTTTTCCCATTGCTGTTAAGAAAGACATTTTCTCACGTCTCAGCTTTCTGAGACCACAAGGAATTCAGGAAGCTATTTTGTTCAGGTGCTCAGTCATGTCCGACTCTGTGACCCCATGAACTACAGCACGCCAGGCTTCCCTGTTCTTCACCACCTCCTGGAGCTTACTCAAACCCGTGTCTATTGAATCGGTGATGCCATCAAACCACCTCGTCCTCTGTCATCCCCTTCTCCTCCTGCCTTCAACCTTTCCCAGCGTCAGAGTCTTTTCCAATAAGTCAGCTCTTTGCATCAGGTGGCCAAAGTAGTGGAGCTTCAGCCTCAGTATCAGTCTCTTCAGTGAATATTCAGGATTGATCTCCTTTGGAACTGACTGATTTGATCTTTCTCCTGGCAATGTTGATTCCAGCTTGTGCTTTCCGCTTAAAACACAAACAGGAAATAATAGGACTTGACCAGCGCATTTCTTTCTTTGTCTTCAGTCAGTCAGTCACCAACACTGAGCGCTCTGATATCCTTGATCCCTCTTGGAGTGAGAATATTATTTTTTTTTTTTTTGATTCACTGACATCTTTTGCCGTCTCAGTGAATAAAGCTCATTTGCTCAAAGCAGGCACATGAGGAGACCTTACCTGCTCATGCTTCCTTTTGTCCTGTTACCTGTCATCTGGTTCTGCCCGCTGTGCCTTCCAAGCCTCTTTGCTGGTCTCCAGCTTATCCCCTCCTTGAGTCTGGATCTGGTCCAGCCAGCTCAGATTGCTGGAAGAAATTCTCAACAGTCCACCCCCAATGATAATCATGGTCATCCTTTACAAAAGGAAAATATGACTGCATTGCACCTTGTTAGAACTCTCAAGGTTTCTCTGCCAAAGGGCAAACACACATTTTTGCACATCAGAGAAAGCTATGCACTCACTGTCCTCATTCCTTTCTATTTATTGAACATTTATTGTGTGTTGGGTATCAGTCTAGGTGCTGGAGATACAATGTTCATGCTCTCATAGAAGTTTCATTCTAACAAGGAGAGACAGATAATAGACAAAATAAGTCGTGTGTGTGTGTGTGTGTGTGTGTGTGTGTGTGTGTCTGGTGTGTCTGTGTGGGAGAGAGACACACACACATATGGATATGTATGTTTGGAAGATGACAGAAGATGACTTTGAGAACAACAAAGCCAAGCAGGATTCTAGGAAATGATGGGGAAGGGATTATTTAAATAGGGGGATCAAGGAGACCTAATTGAGACACTGACACTTTGACAAAGGCATGAGCTAGTCCCCGCCTCTCTGGACATCATCAGTCCCACCACCTCTCCACCTTGCGTTTTGTTTCACAGCACTAAACCCATGCTCTCCCCCAGACCCACCGGTCCTTCTGGTTCCTAAGCCTCTGTGGGTACTGGTGCCTCCCTAGGACATGTCTGCTCTCCTGCAAAAGGAGACCCAGCTGTCCTTGCTTCTGCCACCCTCCATTCCCTGACTA
The DNA here is from genome assembly GCA_006408675.1 of Madoqua kirkii. NCBI lineage: Eukaryota > Metazoa > Chordata > Mammalia > Artiodactyla > Bovidae > Madoqua > Madoqua kirkii. Next base: position 35,209 of record SJYC01125784.1, read on the forward strand.
TACTTCTACAGGCAGAATATGACCTCCAACCTCACCTGGGCCAAACCTCCCAGCGTGACTATAACGTTGTACCATCATCTTCTTTCCCTCTCTAAACACATAGATACAGGTACTAACACGTGCATGCATAATACGCATCACCATCTATTTATTGAGCCTCACCATGTACAGGGACTTTCTCTGGTGGCTCAGAGGGTAACAATAATCTGCCTGCAATGCAGAAGACCAAGGTTTGACCCCTGGGTAGGGAAAATCTCTTGGAGAAGGGAATGGCTACCCAATCTAGTGTTCTTGCCTGGAGAATTCCATGGACAGGGGAGCCTAGTGGGCTACAGACCATGGGGTCAAAGAGTCAGACACAGCTGAATGACTAACACTTTAACTTTCACCATGTACGTACTCTGTTTCCATATTTTTATTCATAGCAACCTAATGGGGTGATAGTATCTGTATTTTACAAGTGAGAGAAGTCATTTGCTAAGGCCATTTCTATTGATGGAGCTGGACTCAAGCTCAGAGCTCTCTGACCTCAATGGCCTTGCTCTCCTTCAACTTTCTCCCAATACTACACTACTTTAGGGCACTTGATGTAACTTCGGATTTTTATATCCTTGCACCTAGAGAAGTTCCCAACACAGAGTAAGTGCTCAGCAACTATTTCTCCAACAAATGCATTTTAATACTATTCGTTCTTTCATTTTATCATTCACAATGTCCAAATTTCTATGTCCAGCCCTTTGAGTATCTCCCCATAGTCCTAACTTTTCAATAATAACAACAGCAATATTTCACAGCCCCTACTATGGGACAAATAACATTTCTGAGTACCAAAGCCAGTTTCTTTAATACTCATGACAACCAAGTGAAGTGGGAGGTACCACTTTTATCCCTATTTTATAGGTAGAAAAACTGAGGTTCCAAGAAGTTAGATCAATTTCTGAAGCTTGCACAGCTTCAGAAATTGAGTGATGGAGCTGAGATCTGAATCCATGTGACCTGGCTCTGGAGCATCTCTTTTCCATCACAGCATCACACTGCCTTCCTTCTCTTTCTAGATTTAGGATGTAGACCCAGTGAATGATGTACAAGGATGTGTATGGTCTATTCTCTACATCTGAAACAAGGTATTGCCACTAACATCTGCTTGGTATTGATATAGTTGAGAAAGTAATCTTTAAACCTAGTTCTTTCAGTGACGAAGCAATATCCAGGGGAAATTCAATAGCACCTGTGCATGCACTGGAGAAAAGGAGTAATCAAAACATGAAAGCAAAGTATCCGAAAAGAAAGTGTTTAATTCTGTGCTGGAGGAAAAACAACAATAAAGAATTTCTGTTATTGTTTGGGTTTATTTTTAAACAAGGAAATATTGGAAATATTGGCAAAACTACTGTTAAAGAGGATTGAAGCTGATACAGAAGTAATATTTAAAAGAAGTAATATTTTAGATCACAAATAAAATCTGTCTTTTAATGAAATATCTAAGAATCCACAAACCTACCCTGGAGCCAAGAAACAATACACTAAGTCAGAGCAGGATCCTTAGACCTGGAGAATGTGTTACTTGTAGCAAGCGGCTACTTTCGAGCTGAAATGAAGCATCTGAAAAACTTAAAAGGAAAATGTGATCAGGAAATCAGTCTGTGCTTTTTACATAGCCTGTCACTCTCCTCAATCTCTTCCAAAAGAAAAGAAATGATGTTTCCACTGCCTCGTGAAAGGGACAACATCTTTGGTGATTTCTTTGCCTTGGAATAATGTTCATCTTATAAAACTGTACCTCCCACCACTGGGCGGATTCCAGCATTAAGCAAGCACTATTGCTTTATAGAGGGATGGTGAGAAACGCTCGTTGGAGAGGTAAGTCTGCTCAAAGGCCATTTTTCTTTCTTCTTTTTTTTTTTCCTATTTTTGTCTTTCTCAGCATTTGAAAGAAAACCAGATATTTTCTTTTCATGAAAGTTGATGACTTCAGGTAGGGAAGAACCAGCTGTGGCAGATGGACTTTTGAAACGCAGTAAAATATCCTGTCTTCATATAAATGTTTATGGGAGCCGGAGAACTGAAGAAGAAAAACACAAGCAAAAAGTTGCATGACTCACAGCTCATTTGCTTCTAAATAAAGCTTTTCTCAGAGTTTCCCATGAGGTGTTTTGAGTGAACAAGCAGCAGGGTCTCTGGTGGTATGAGGAAGGACGTATTTAAAACACAAAAAAGGTGCCTCCAATAGTTAAGTCAAGAAAATCGTCCTGTTGCTTCTGATGTTTGAGCAAACGTGTGTCCAAAGTGAAGCTATGGGGTCACATACGCACCGTCCTTGTCCACGTGTGGGTGGTGGCGTCACTAGCCATTCTTGGCTGGACCACTTTGAAGGTGATGAGCACAGGTTGAGTAGGACGCCTCCTGTTGACTCACTGACTTTCCTCTAACAGAGCATTGTGAAGCGATGATAATTAAGTTTAATTTTAGACCTTGTGTGCAGAACCTGGGAATGTTTTCAAACTCAGATCAGGCTCCGTTGACTTTGGCACTTGAGATTTGAAAGGAAGGTCAGAAGTCCTAGACTGCCTATATACTCTTCAGTTCTTTACTTCCAGAAAATGGCAAATTTGAAACTAATTAAGGAAAAAATCTTCCATTAAAAATATCCTCAAATAGCAGGCACTCCTGGCCTTGACTCAGCTTCAAATGCAGAAGCATCACCACCCTCTTCCACACTCAAGGTGTTCTAATTAATTACCCAGTGCCTTTACCACTTCGGCTAAAATTCTTTTTTCCCCCCTTTAAGTCTAAAGGGCTTGAGCTTATTAGGAAACATGTTGGAATAGTCTCCATATACTCGCTGTGACTTGCCATATGACCTGATGACAAATTGGCAATATTAGATTAGATGACTCAACCATTTCTAGGTAACTGTTCTGAGTAGCAATATAGAAATGAAACAGCTGTCCCAGTGTTTAGAATAATTACTATCTAGAATGTGTTCAGGGGACTTACCAGCTGGCTCACTGGTTAAGAAATAGCCTGTCAATGTAAAGAGACACAGGAAACGTAGGTTTGATTCCTGGATTGGGAAGAGCCAGTGGAGGAGGACATGGCAACCCTCTCTAGTATTCTTGCCTGGAAAACCCCATGGACAGAGGAGCCTGGTGGGCTACACCCATGGGGTTACAAAGTGTTGGACACAACGGAGCATGCACACACGTTTGACCTCTCTACATGCTCAGAGGACCCTATGGTCGAATGAGCTGGCTTGCCAAATTTAAAAAAAAATAAAATACAGGACATTCAAATTTGAATTTCAGGTCAACACGGATGACATTTTAGTATATCTATACCCAGATGCTGAGAGGGATTGGGGGCAGGAGGAGAAGGGGACGACAGAGGATGAGATGGCTGGATGGCATCACAGACTCATGAACGCGAGTCTGAGTGAACTCCGGTAGATGGTGATGGACAGGGAGGCCTGGCGTGCTGCGATTCATGGGGTCACAGAGTCGGACACAAGTGAGCGACTAAACTGAACTCAACTGAACATTTCATTATTCATAGTTTACCTGGCCATCAAACAAAAAAAAAATCTCAAATTTAAATTTTAGCTGAATAACCTATATTTTATCTGGCAACCCTTCAAGATGCATGAGCTTTTCTAGGGTACTCTTTAATCAAAAATACATTCTGAATATTTTTCTGCAAGAAGTGGGGTATCTAGAGGAAATACATCAAAAACATTTAATTTAAGCAAGAAAATAGCCACTTTGAAGAGACTTTTCCCAGCCATTGACACATATTGTAAAGCTACACCCAGAAAACCAGCAGGGAAAAAGGTAGAAGTAACACAACAGTTTAATGATTCCTGCTGTAACCTAGCACTTCCACCTAGACCGAACTGAAATTCCCTAACAGTCACCCTGAGCTACTTATTCCAGCATCTTCATTTTGCTTTCCTATGTTTCACTGCCTCCTGTGGGGGTGGGGGGGAGGAAAATAGATAAAAGAGAAAAAAAAAAGGCCTAGCATTTAATGTACATTTGTTTTGGCATTAGCTGAGTTCTGGAGACAAAAACAATCTCCTGCTTTTAATTCAGTCCATGTGTAACAAAGTTGTATGTTGGGAGATCTGGCTTTAAATAAGAACGATTAACAAGCGTTTTTGATCACAGGAAGTTCAGAAGAGTCTCTGCTCCAAAGAATATAATAAACATCGACTTAGCAGTTAGACAGTCCATGTTGCGCATCAGTCATTACTGTAGCATCCATTTTGATTGGCGGCACCGGACACGGCCTGAGTTCTCCCCTGCTCCACGATCCATCCTTCCATCGGTGGGCCCCTCTGCTCAGAGCCGACGGCCCTTCCTTCCCGCCCTGGGAGGCTAGCTCAGCTGCTGGTTTCTGGGCAAGTGGCCACGACAGGGGGATGTTTGCTTTAGACAGCCTGCAGCTGGCTGAGTGGGCGTTTCATTCAGACAACACAGGCGCCTCCCACCGTCTACCGTTTAGGGCTAGTGGAGCTCTGGGGTCTTTTGATTTATAAGGCGCTTTATATGCCTGGAGTCACACTTTTAGGAAGCAGAGTTGTGATGAATGAGGGTTGGCTGTCGATCGCAGGGATCCACACACACAGGCTTGCAAACCTCTTCTCTTGCTGTCGTTTGCTTGCTGAGTTGTGTCTTACTCTTTGCGACCCCAGGGATATGGCCTGCCAGGCTCCGCTGTCCATGGGGTTCTCTGGGCAAGCGTAGTGGAGTAGATTGCCATGTTTTACTCCCAGAGGATCTTCCAGAGTCAGGGATTGAATCTGCGTCTCCTGCCCTGGCAGGCAGATTCCTTACCACTGAGCCATCTGGGAAGTCCAACCTCTTCTCTTGGGTTGGACTGAAAAATATGCTAGGGAGGTGACATGGGAGATGTGGGGGCCCGAATGTGGAAACCTGCCGTCACTAGGCAGGGCCGTTGCTGCGCTTGTTTATTCCGCAGCTGCCCACCTAGGGCTGACCCTTATATACAGTGAGACGTGTGAGGCTTGCTGGCTGTCTTTGTTCTAGATATTCTTACATCTATGGCGTTGTCAATTTGAGGCCATCAGGGACATTGAAAGGAAAAGCTTGAAGGCTTTTCTAAGCAAAGCCTCAAGCTGATGCTTTTTCCATCCAGCAGATTATTTTCCTAAGTGCTATGAATGAACAGGTTCTCAGGAGGAGGCCGTGGGGAATTTGACATAGGGGCGTCCGAGAAATCTTACTTTCTTATCCCAGATGACAACTGACTGCTTGATTGAGAGAACTTCTGACTATCATAGTTCACTGAGGGAAAACAAAGTGAACCAGAAAAGAAATAGAAACCCAGACCTTTCAGTTCCTGTTTATCCTATTTTTAATCTCAACATCTCGGTTGCTCTTTTTCTTGCTTCCCTGGCCTTGCTGGAAATTCATATCCACACCTGGCTTTCCAAGTGCCTTGGGGACAGAGAAGAGGTGGGGCCCCCACCAGGGGAGGGCTCCACTGCCTCGTGTGTGGGCTGAGAACCAGTGTCCACACTGGCGGGTGTAAGAGGAGGGAGATACCAGGAAACTCGGCCACATCTAATTTGGAGCTGTTGGGAAAGTTTGAATGATCATCTCTGCCTGCATTATCTACCTCAGCTAAGACATCGGCAATTCCAGGAACTGGGGAGAAGGAAAGATGGAAAAGGGTCACCATGAGATTGTGGACAGATGCTCAGACTGGCTGGTGACTACAGAGGTAGGAGCGGCTGTGTTCAGTGGTCCTCCTGCATTGCCCCTCTCCCTCGGACCCCATTCCCTCTTCTGTGCTTCTATTCTTAATGTTAAGCTTTAGTGATACAGAGACAAAGCAAACCAGGAGTCCTGGCCCCTAGAAACCTCAAGAGAAACATAAAATGCTCACAAGAATGCCTATGTTGTTCCATGTGGTGGCTGTTGGTACTCATACCACAATGCACTCACACGTGTGAACATACGTATTTTTTTTTCTTTTCCCCATGAGTGAAATAATTCATCCCCTGTGTGGTGCCATGACTGAAAAGGAGAAGGGTGAATAAAGTGCCCCGCCATCCAAATAACATGTCCTGAATGAGAGGTGAGCCCTGCAGGGCCTCGCTCTGACTGCCCCGAGGGCTCTGGATCCGTGGGCTGTGGTTAAGCATCTGTGAGCCTGTCTTCCTGCCTGACTGTAGCCTGGGAGGGGGGAGGGGGGCTGCACCTGTGTGCGGCTTCACGCCCAGCTCTGCAGTTGGCAGCTCACCTCCCAGGAGCAGAGCAGGCGGACCTGCGAGGAGACTTTGCCAGCAGTGATCCATACCCAGGCCGCCATTCACAGTCACCTCCCATTCGGCACATCCTCCACGGGCATCTCCCATCTCACAGTCTGGAAACCCAGAGCATCTGCTCAAGGGTCACTTTTCCAGTCTCCCACTTGCTTAGCCACTCACATCTGCAGTTAGCAAGTCTCTCCAGGACCCTCAAGGCATTGCTAATAGAGCTGCCCATCTTCCCCTGATGGCTTGCATTTGGCTAATTGACCTGGCCTGTTACCTTGTGAGACCTTAAAGTGTTAATCGCTCAGTGGTATTGACTCTGCAAGTCCAGGGACCTGCCAAGCTTCTCTGTCCATGGACTTTTCTGAGCAACAGTACTGGAGTGGGTAACTATTTCCTTCTCCAGGGCTGGGGGTGGGGGTCTTCTGAATCCAGAGACTGAACTCAGATTTGCATTGACTCTCAGATTCTTTACTGTCTAAGCTACCAGATGTGAGAAAAACCATTGTTAATTTCTGTCTCAGAGGAAGAATGCATTCACTGGACCCCTGTGGGACTGTATTTACTACCATGGACTTCCTTCCCTAGCCTGGAGATCAGGAGCCTTCTGGAACTCTCCAGAACCTTGTACAGGCTACAGAGCTGCTGGCACAGAACTTGGTAATAGACTTACTCAGTCCAAGCAGGCTTCAGCTATAAAGGTACTCAGTAGATATTGTTGTACTACCTAGGCTTAGGGGCTTCCCTTGTAGCTCAGTACATAAAGAATCCACCTGCAAAGCAGGAATCTGCCTTCAATGTAGGAGACCTGGGTTTGATTCATGAGTCAGATAGATCCTTGGAGCAGGAACTGGCAACCCACTCCAGGATTCTTGCCTGGAAAATCCCATGGACAGAGGAGCCTGGCGGGCTACAGTCCACAGGATCGCAAGAGCAGGACATGACTGAGCGACTAAACCACCACCACCACCACCTAGGATTAAATGATTTGAATAAAAATGGGTGAATTAATAAAAGTGATCCTCTTTGCAGGATTATCTCAGGGTTTTGTTCTGTTCTTTTTCGATTCTTATTTTCTTCAGTCCCAGATAGTCTTGTACATTGCTGATGTGTAATTCATTTTAAATACCATAACATTTTGAGCCAGGCTAATTTTGATGACAGTAGAGAACATTTTGAAGCAGTTTCATGATTTTCACAACACTACTGATTTTACAAGGGGAAAAAAAATTCCCATATAGTAAAACTTTGAAAGTGCTAGCGGTGTTGTTATTTCCTCCAACATAAGCACCCACAACAGGAAAGCAAACAAACCCACAGTGGACCAAAAATGTGGTTTCTGGAACTCTCTTAAACCTTGGCTAAATTTTGGGGGCTCCCAAAGGACAGGATTACTTCATGTCAAAGCAAAAATTCTCCTGACTCTGTAAACAGCCCACGGTTCCGGGAAATATGGGAAATGTAGATGAGAAATGAAGTTGTGTTGTATTTGGAAAAGCTGTCGAGATCACGAAGTCCTCATCCTGGGGGATCCATCGCTGCTGCTTTGGGGCCTTTGGGACCCTTCTCTTCTTTGTATTCACTGCATCCGTTACCAAGTCCAAGCTCCTGCTGCTCTCTGCACAACAGGCCAATCAGTTGAGAGATGAGTCACTGGGGCAAAGAATGGGGGTTTAATTGGGAAAGCCAGCAGGCAGAGAAGGTGGTGGACCAGTGCCCCCAAGTTTGGATTTGGGGCTAGTTTCAGTAGCAGTATTCAATGGCAGTCCTTCTCCAGAGGATCTTCCCGACTCACAGACTGAACCCAGGTCTCCTGTCTTGAAGGCAGATTCCTGCATTGTAGGCAGATTCTTTACCAGCTGAGCTACAAGGGAAGCCCCTTAAGCCTAGGTATTGCAACAGGTTCAACTGAGCAACTTGATAGCTGAAGACTGCTATTGAAACTAGCCCCAAATCCAAACTTGCAGCCTAGTTTGAAAGCTAGTTTCTTTCATAGAGCAAACAAACAGAGATGACAAAGTAGAGTGAAAAAGGTGATGAGTTGTTGCAAGTATTTCCTGGTTCCAGTCAAGACTCTGAAGGGGATGTGTTAATTTCTTCTTCCGCGGTAGCCATTTATAGGTGGTCAGGATGCTTCCTGTGAGCTAAACAAAGGCATTTAATTTATCTTTTCCCCTTATGTCAAGCTTTGTGCTTATTTTTATTTTTTATTTATTTCTTTATTTTTAATTGAGGGGTAACTCATTTACAGTCTGTGTTGGTTTCTGGTGTACAACAATAGGAATCAGCCATAACTATATACATAGCTCTTCCATCTTGAGCCTCTCCCTACTCCAACCCACCCCTCTCTGTCATTGCAGAGTGCCAAGCTGAGCTCCGTGTGCTATACAGCAGCTTCCTGCTAGCTATTTTACACATGCTAGTATATATATGTATATATATATATATATTAATGTAACTCTGGCAGTTCATCCCACCCTTTCCTTCTCCCACTTTGCCTACAAGTCCATTCTCTATGTCTGCATCTCTGTTCCTGCCCTGCAAATAGATTCATCTGTACTGATTTTCTAGTTTCCATATATATGCATTAACATATGGTATTTGTTTTTCTCTTTCTGACTTACTTCACTCTGCGTAACAGGCTCTAGGCCCATCCACCTCAGTTCATTGGACTCACGTTCCTTCTTTTTTTTTTAATGGCTGAGTAATATTCCCTTGTATATATGTACCACAACCTCTTTATCCATTCATGTATCAGTGGACATCTAGGTTGCTGCTATGTCCTGGCTATTGTAAACAGTGCTGCTTGTTAATGTTCATAACAAAGGCACTTAACTTAAAGTCATGGCATGGGAAGCAGGGGTCCTGGAGATGGGCCATTATTAAGTTATAGGCAATATCCCTTTAGTGATTAACTTGTATTAACATCAAAAACAATACAATGTGAAAGTTAAAGAAACAGATCTAATATGGAGTCATATTTGTTCTTCTCTGTTATAAATCTCTCTTTACCTATTTTTTTCCTCAAGAACATCCATCACCAACACCAAAACACCAGTGATGATATCACAAAGCCCCTCTAGTTCCATTCCTTCCTTGGAGCTCAAATTGCACTGTGCATTTTCATAGGAATAGTTGTGTGTTTGTGGCTTATACAAAACTCACAAAGTAAAAGACACAAGTCACTGAATGTCTCAGTTCTTACTAGTTTTGTGATAAAAACCAAATTGATACTCTCTTTTCTCCTCCCCACCACAGGACAGATTCTGGTTTCATGCAGTAGTATAGATAAGTGTCAACTACACTCTCACTGAGAATAATTTATGGTTCAGTGAACATCTAATGAATTTAAAATATGATTCTGATTCCATCTAGAAAAATTACAGCATTCTGCATAAAACAGTATTCCATCAGGATAAATTCTGAGCTTTCATTTTTCCATCATGAAATTCATGTCAGGAAGGTGGAGGGTTGGTCCTCCTACAAAGACAAGCATGTGATAAAGGCTGTATCCCAGCATTTTAAACTCCATCTAACACATTATCCAGACAAAGAAGATTAGGGCTCTTGGCAGACTCACTGACAATTTGCCTCCATTAGAAGTGAGAGGGCTCAAAGAGAAGAAACTACGGTGTATTCCATCCGTTCCTTTGGCAACAGGGATCTTCCCTTGTTTTAAACCAAACAAACATTAACAAGGAAAACCAGTGCTTTTACAATGAATAAACCCATTACCTCAACTCTTTGTACATTACTGAGGTATTTTTACTTGTCAGATTTTCTGTTTTGTGGAGGCTTGGATATTTTCAGTCTGCTGTCAATGCAGACAAAACAGAGCTGGCTTTAGCAGCAGGACCAGATGTGGATGAGAGCATGGGCCTTCCTGGCCCTTTGATTCCAACGTTTGGTGCTAAGTTACTGCTGCTGTCAGAAATAGTAACAACAGGATTTGGCATCTTGACACCACGCTGCCTGGCGCTGGCTTAGCTCTCTGCACAGTAGCCAAGAGTGGAGGCTGCACGCAGAGGGCGCCCCCAGAGTTTTAACTTGGACTATGCATCAGGAGTCAGCCCTGCTGTAGTTTCCACTGCAGCAAAGAAACTGGTTTGTATCGATCCAAGGAGACAATTGATCCTGATGGTCATTACATCTGACCCACTACAATCGTTAACTGTGCCCAAGGAACAAATGAATCCTAAAACAAGAGCAGAGGGGATTTTTTACAGAAGTACTGATATTAGGGTTCCTTCCCTTTCCCATAGTCCCTCTTTTCTAGATTATTAGGTAACATACATGCTCAGCCTAAGAGGGGCTGGTGTTGGGAGTGCCATATGCTCCTAGAATCTGTCAGAGCTCCCCGTGACCCACAGGTCAGAAAACTCAGGTCTATAGAGCCAGACAGGTGTGTTGTTTGACTGGTAGAGTGGAGACAACAACCCCCATTTAAAAATTAACAAGAGGAGTCTACAGGAAAGGTCAAACTGTCACAGCCCAGCACCGTGATGCATGTTTGGAGATAGGACTTCCGAAATGATTTGCAGTAGAAGCTAAGGTTGTAGCCTTAAAAGATGTGACTGACCCCTAGTCCCTTCTGATAGTTCTCCTCTAGCCTTGACCTCCATTTAGTTGCATCTAGTTTTCGTGGAATCCAGGCTATGGACTGAGCATGGCTTCAGACTATTTCTGCCTCGATCTTGGCACAACCCCTTATTAACTGAGTGACTCCGAGCAGTTTCTTCCATGTTGTAGCCTTCGTGTCTCTCACTTATGGAGTGGGGACAATGAGACAGTATCCAGGCTTCCCTGGTGGCTCAGGTGATAAAGAATCTGCTTGCAATGCAGGAGACCTAGGTTCAGTCCCTGGGTTAGGAAGATCCCCTGGAGAAGGAAATGTCTACCCATGGATAATCTCATGGACAGAGGAGCATGGCAGGCTATAGTCATGGGGTCACAAAGCATTGGACATGACTGAGTGACTGCTACTTTCCTAGAGCTTATTGTGAATAAGTACACTTATCACAATGTCAAGCACAAAGTCAACACTCAATAGATGCTAGGTATGGCTTTAGACAGCAATCACAATGTCTCCCTTTCAGTGGCTGCCCAGTGCCCATAAGAACACTAGGGAGTCTGATATGGCTGAGAGAGTCTTCATGTTGGGGTCCCTGCCTCTTACCGACCTTGTCTCACAACATTCTCCCCTCTGAATTTAATGCTCCAGAGATGTTGAAAATCATTCAGGTCCTCAAAACTCTGATGTTCTCTCTAATTCTCAGGCCCTGGGACCGGCCTCCCTTTCCATGGAACACTCTGTCAGTGCCTCCTGGTCATTCAGGCCCTAGGCATTGCACGTTGACCGCGGTTTCCCTGCCCCGTGCTTCCCAGAGTACACACTCTATTATATACCCTTGTTCAGTGCTGGTCTTCTCTATCTGACTGACAGCTCCCTGACAGCAGGGACAATGATGGACATCTTACTATCCAGGAATTCTCGTAGAGGTCTCATCCCATAACAGGTGTTCTGTCAATATTCACGGAAAGAATGAAGTTATAAGACCATGCAGGGGACTCAAACTTATGAATACCCTCCTTCCAATCCAGAAGTCAATAGACCCAAGTAGGATAAGAATAGCCAGGTGAGTATCAGTACAGAAGTGAGTAGGATATCATCCATTTTTCTCTAAAGAAATGGATTTGCTGTAGAAATGATTAGCTGTCTCCAAATACGTAGTGTACTCTTCTTCCATAGCAATAGAAGTTCTGACATTTTATTGAGTCCATAGTCATTAAAAAAAAAAAAAAAGAAAAAAAACCTTTCCTAACATCCTTTGCAGTCAGATGTGATTAGGTTTGGGATAAGTTCTGACCAATAAAATACAAGCTACATATTGCCCCCTTTTACTCCATTCCTTTTATAAAATCCAGGTTATACATATACAGTCAAAGTCATAAGCCTACCTGCTGCTGCTGCTGCTGCTAAGACACTTGAGTCGTGTCCGACTCTGTGCAACCTGCATAGACTCTGTGCAGCCCACCAGGCTCCCCCATCCCCGTGATTCTCCAGGCAAGGACACTGGAGTGGGTTGCCATTTCCTTCTCCAATAAGACTACCTACCACCTGCTAACTGTGTGTGCTATGACAGCCTGTGGCAAAAGAGCTTATTGTGAATAAGTACACTTATCACAATGTCAAGCACAAAGTCAACACTCAATAGATGCTAGGTATGGCTTTAGACAGCAATCACAATGTCTCCCTTTCAGTGGCTGCCCAGTGCCCATAAGAACACTAGGGAGTCTGATATGGCTGAGAGAGTCTTCATGTTGGGGTCCCTGCCTCTTACCGACCTTGTCTCACAACATTCTCCCCTCTGAATTTAATGCTCCAGAGATGTTGAAAATCATTCAGGTCCTCAAAACTCTGATGTTCTCTCTAATTCTCAGGCCCTGGGACCGGCCTCCCTTTCCATGGAACACTCTGTCAGTGCCTCCTGGTCATTCAGGCCCTAGGCATTGCACGTTGACCGCGGTTTCCCTGCCCCGTGCTTCCCAGAGTACACACTCTATTATATACCCTTGTTCAGTGCTGGTCTTCTCTATCTGACTGACAGCTCCCTGACAGCAGGGACAATGATGGACATCTTACTATCCAGGAATTCTCGTAGAGGTCTCATCCCATAACAGGTGTTCTGTCAATATTCACGGAAAGAATGAAGTTATAAGACCATGCAGGGGACTCAAACTTATGAATACCCTCCTTCCAATCCAGAAGTCAATAGACCCAAGTAGGATAAGAATAGCCAGGTGAGTATCAGTACAGAAGTGAGTAGGATATCATCCATTTTTCTCTAAAGAAATGGATTTGCTGTAGAAATGATTAGCTGTCTCCAAATACGTAGTGTACTCTTCTTCCATAGCAATAGAAGTTCTGACATTTTATTGAGTCCATAGTCATTAAAAAAAAAAAAAAGAAAAAAAACCTTTCCTAACATCCTTTGCAGTCAGATGTGATTAGGTTTGGGATAAGTTCTGACCAATAAAATACAAGCTACATATTGCCCCCTTTTACTCCATTCCTTTTATAAAATCCAGGTTATACATATACAGTCAAAGTCATAAGCCTACCTGCTGCTGCTGCTGCTGCTAAGACACTTGAGTCGTGTCCGACTCTGTGCAACCTGCATAGACTCTGTGCAGCCCACCAGGCTCCCCCATCCCCGTGATTCTCCAGGCAAGGACACTGGAGTGGGTTGCCATTTCCTTCTCCAATAAGACTACCTACCACCTGCTAACTGTGTGTGCTATGACAGCCTGTGGCAATCCACCTTGAATGACAGAATGATTTTTGTTGCTGCTCAGTCACTCAGTTGTGTCCAACTCTTTGTGACCCCATGGACTGTAGCATTCCAGGCCTCCCTGTCCCTCACTATCTCCTAGACCTTACTCAAACTCATGTCCATTGAGTTGGTGATTCCATCCAACCATCTCATCCTCTATCATCCCCTTCTGCTCCTGCCTTCAATCTTTCCCAGCATCAAGGTCTTTTCCAATGAGTCAGTTCTTCTCATCAGGTGCCCAAAGTATTGGAACTTCATCTTCAATATCAGTCCTTCCAATGAATATTCAGGGTTGACTTCCTTTAGGATTGACTGGCTTGATCTTCTTGCTGCCCAAGGGACTTTCAAGAGTCTTCTCCAACATCACAGTTCAAAAGCATCAGTTCTTTGGCACTCAGCTTTCTTCATGGTCCAACTCTCACATCCATACATGGCTACTGAAAAAAACCATAGTTTGACTAGATGGACTTTTGTCAGCAAAATAATATCTCTGTTTTTTAATAGGCTGTCTAGCTTTGTCATAGCTTTTCTTCCAAGGAGCAAGCGTCTTTTAATTTCATGGCTGCAGTCACCATCTGCAATGATTTTGGAGCCCAAGAAAATAAAGTCTGTCACTGTTTCCATTGCTTCCCCATTTGTTTGCTGTGAAGTGATGAGACTGGATGCCATGATCTTCATTTTTCACATGTTCAGTTTCAAGCCAGCTTTTTCACTCTCCTCTTTCACCTTCATCAAGAGGCTCTTTATTTCCTGTTTGCTTTCTGCCATAAGGGTGGAGTCACCTGCATTTCTGAGGTTATTGATATTTCTCCCAACAATTTTGATTCCAGCTTATGCTTCATCTAGCCTGGTATTTCTCATGATGTACTCTGCATATAAGTTAAATAAGCAGAATGACAACATACAGCCTCCTGTTGAAAGGAGTATGTACTCCTTTCCAAATTTTGAACCAGTCTGTTGTTTCATATCCAGTTCTAGCTGTTGCTACTTGACATGCATACAGTTTTCTCAAGCTGTAGGTAAAGTGATCTGGTATTCCCATCCCTTAAAGAACTTTCCAGTTTGTTATGATCCATACAGTCAGAGGTTTTAGCACAGTCAATGAAGCAGAAGTTAGATGTGTTTTTTTTTTTCTGGAGTTCTCTTGCTTTTTTTATGATCTTATGGATGTTGGCAATTTGATCTCTGGTTCCTCTGCCTTTTCTAAATCCATTTTGAACATCTGGACATTCTCGGTCCACATACTCTTGAAATCTAGCTTGGAGAATTTTGAGCATTACTTGGCTAACATGTGAAATGAGTGTAATTGTGGGGTAGTTTGAACACTCTTTGGTACTGCCTTTCTTTGGAATTGGAAGGAAAACTGGTTTTTCCCATCCTGGTACCACTGCTGAGTTTTCAAAATTTGCTGGCGTATTGAGTGCAGCCCTTTAACAGCATCATCTTTTAGGATTTGAAATAATTCAGCTGGAATTCCATTATCTCTGCTAGCTTTGTTCATAGTGATGCTTCCTAAGGCCCACTTTACTTCACACTCCAAGATGCCTGGCTCTAGATGAGTGATCACACCATCCTGATTATCTGGGTCATTAAGATCTATATAATCTATAATGTTCTTTTTTCCCTTTTCCTCTATTCTGATACCTGGAATAAAGGTAAGATGGCTAGAGCTTTGGCTGGAGGTTTGGCAGCCATATAGGACCTTGAGGAACCAGGCTGTCCTTTAAGTGCAGAGCTGGAAGGAGTTTGGGTCTCTGAGTATTTTAGGGAGCTAACCACCATACCAGCTCTGGACTGCTTACTCTCTGACTTTTTTATTTGCTTAAGGTATTGTTATTAATTTTTCTCTGTTACTCACTGTTGGGATTCAAAGAGAACTCTTTATTATCATGGACTGCTTTAAAAAATAATTATTCAAGCTAGAGGAAAAGGACTTAAATAATTCCAAAGTTATTTTTTACTGAAGACCTTTTATAATAGAAATTTAACAGCAAAATGCATTTTACTAATGCTAAATAAAGATTTTTAAACATCTTGTGAAGTGAAGTGAAAGTCATTCAGTCATGTCTGACTCTTTGTGACCCCATGGACTGTAGCCCATGGATTTCTTCAGACCAGAATACTGGAGTGGGTAGCCTTTTCCTTCTCCAAGGGATCTTCCCAACCCAGGAATCAAACCAGGGTCTCCTGCATTGCTGGCAGATTCTTTACCAAATGAGCTATCAGGGAAGCCCTTAAACATAACTAAAGCAGCTAATCCTAAAGGAAATCAACCCTGAATACTCACTGGAAGAACTGATGCTAAAGTTGAAGCTCCAATACTTTGGCCACCCGATTCAAACAGCCAACTCATTGGAAAATATCCTGCTGCTTGTAAAGATTGAAGGCAAAAGGAGCAAGAGGTGGCAGAAGATGAAAAGCTTGGACAGAATCACTGACTCAATGGACATGAACTTAAGCAAACTCCAGAGACAGTGAAGGACAGGGAAGCCTGGCATGCTGCAGTCAGTGGGGTCACAGGGAGTCAGACATAGCTTAGCGACTGAACAACAACAGAACTAAACAAATTATAAATGTCCTAAAATATTAGACCAGAGTCGATGAATTTCCAGATTCAAAACACACAGTAGAACATTACACAACTACCATCAGTGAACAGAAGAATATAATGTCTACTGAGCAACCAGTCACTCCAGAAAGCTGCTCTGTTTTTCAAGGCAGAGCTCACATTGCCATTTTTTTTCTTAAGTTCATGGTGTGTGTGTGGTGTGTGTGTGTGTGTGTGTGTGTGTGCTAAGTTGCTTCAGTCATGTCTGACTCTTTGTGACCCACATGGACTTTAGCCCACCAGGCTCCTCTATCCATGGAATTCTCCAGGCAACAAAACGAGTGAGTTGCGACGCTCTTCTCCAGGGGATCTTCCCTACCCAAGGATGGAACCTGCATCGCCTGTGTCTCCTACATTGCAGGTGGATTCTTTGCCACTGAGCTGCCAGAGAAGCCTCTGTGCTCACGTACTATTTCTCAATTACAAGCCCATGATGACTGGGAAATATACTCAAAATAGTTATCAATCTGTATAGTCTAGATGCTGTACCATCAGAACAGATGCTGGCTATAGAACAACGAATATGTCCATCCTGGTGCCAACTGATGCCTTACCAGCCTACGACACCCACCGCAGTCTATATGGAAAACCTGCTTCCTAAAGAACTGACCACATTCTGTGTATTCTGTGGTAGAAGACACCGGAGAAAGCCTGGATGGTCCACACCATGCCCTGGTCTATAGACACAGCTCTTTGCCTTTTGTGAGTTTCCTGATGGGTGGATTTAGAAGAAAATGAGACTCATAGATCCGTTAAGAGAGAGATCTGGAATATGACAAGCTAGCTTTTTAGCATATACTTTCCGTAACCACTGTTTGCCTGTGTTCAAATGAGTGCTTATGCACAAGCATGTATACACACACACACACAACACATAAAGTAGTGTGATTGCAATCACAAGTGCATTGAATTGAACCTGTGACATCAGTGCCACTTCCTTTCATTCCAGGAACAAGAAACATCAGAACCCCCAGCATCTTGGATCTGCTTCTGGCATTCATGTCGCAGCTCCCAGAGTCTAAAAGACTACTATTTTTGATGCGCAGCTGTTGAGTTGAAACATCTGATAGTTTCTCTTCTCCAGGCGGGTTTGGTGCAAGATACCAGTAAACGATCATTTGTTTCAGTTCTTATAAGCGTGGAGAGACTAATATTAGAGAACAGTTCCTCCCACGCAAGCTCCTTCTCTTCTTGCTTTCAGTCTAGGTGACCTTAGACCCCAGAGGAACCATGCGGAGCTGTGAGCGGGCAGATCTGGGCTTTTATCCTCAGTGTCTGTGAGCACCCATCTAGCTTACAAGGCTGGTCAGTTGGAGAACAGGCACATCCAAGGATACCCCCAAGGTCACCCCCATACCTCGGAATCCACACTAAGTGCTTGCTGTGGCTGAATGAAGTTCCTTTCGCCTTCTTCCCTGTGGATTTGGAGGCTCACCACTCTAATTCACTGAAACAGTCATTTGTGTACTCGGAGGCCACTGGTGAAATATCCCTTTCAGTTAAGGGGAAGAGAGTGGTCAAAATATTTAACAACTGGTAAGATTTAACAGGGCATTTCTGGTGGTTCACATAGTAAAAGAATGTGCCTGCAATGCAGGAGACCTAGGTTCAATCCCTGGGTGGGGAAGATCCTCTGGAGAAGGGAATGGCTACCCATGCCAGTATTCCTGCCCGGAGAATCCCATGGATGGATGGCTGAGGCCAGAGCATTATCCAGGTGGATTGGCTACTGGACACAGAGCTCGAACAACTTCCTGAAGGATCCTTGTCATAAACTCCAGGGACTGAAGGAAGCAGCTTTTTGCTTGTTGGTGTAAGACATATCTCCACATCTTAACAACAAGCAGATCTGCTCCAGACTGTTTCTAATGGAGAATATCCAGCCTCAAGTCTGACCAATCACCTTGTGTATCTGTCCTCAAGATATTTATCAATCTTGCTCACATGATGACCCACAATTGGATAATTCACAAGGGCAGAAAGACATCCTTCTATGTCAATAGCCTGATGGTCTTTCTCCATATCTGGAGAATTATTTAAGATCATTTACAAAAACGTAATCAAATTATCATGTGCAAATGAGAGATTATAAGAACATAAATGCCAATTTGAAAGAAAAGTTAAAGAAAATGTTAGTCACTCAGTCGTGTCTGACTCTTTGTGACCTCACGAACTGTAGCCTGCTATTCTCCTCCATCCATAGAATTCTCCAGGGAAGGACACTGGAGTGGGTAACCATTCCGTTCTCCAGGGCTTCTTCCTGACCCAGGGATCGAACCTGTTCTCCTGCATTGCAAGCGAAATCTTGGCTGTCTGAATCACCAGTGAAGCCCAGTTTGCACCAGGTTAGCGCCAGTTTATTTTGATGTAGAGTATACTGAAGTTTGCCGGAATCGGTAGTGGAGGGTCAGATGTTAAACCGACACCGATATAATATCAGTTTGCTCCAGTGTAAGTGTGATGCTGTGCAGTGCTCGCCCGGTCAGGCCATGTCTGTCCTCTGGGCTCTTGTCCTGGCCACCACATTTCTGGAGAAAGGGAGACAAGAGTGGACATATCCATGTATGAGTGAGGAGTTCTAGAAATGTGGCATGTGTGTAAAGACTGAAGGATGTTTCCCTAAGGGGGAAATTTTCATGAGGCTTGTTTGAAGGAAGAGAGAAGACTTATTCTGTGTTGCCTCAAAAGGGTGTAACAGGAGCAGTGAGCAGAAGTTAAAGGCGGAGAGAATTGGGTTCAATCTAAGGAAGAGTTAACAGAAAGAAAATTAACTGAATAGCAATGTTTAAGTTCAAGGTCATTACAATTCATTTCAAGAAACATCTGTGAGACACCGTGCCTTGGTTATTATGTGCAATGTTGCAAACATAAGGAAGAGTATAGGAACTTCAGTCTGCAATGAGATATAGATATGGAAAGAATTAATAAGAAAACATCAGACATGTGCCTTAAGAGATGCTTTTATAAGAGTAAAAAGGAGTAAGGAAGCGATTCATCCTTCTAAGGGGATTGAGAAAGTGTCTATAAAAGAGTAAATGATAGATCTAGCATTTGAAGAATGAAGCTCTGCTTGAATAACACAGACAGACAGACAAGAGATGGAAAGTATTCCAGGGTGAGGGAAGAGTTGTGTGTAAAGCCTAGGGAGGCCCTTCAAGTTGTATCTAGAAAACTCTAACAGCTTTGGAATGATTATTTCATTAGGGAGCACTAGCTGATATTCTGTTGGGATATTCTACACACATGCAGTGAGCCAGAATTCTAATTCTTCTTTCATGGGGAAGCATTGCTTATGTTTCTACATTTGTTGGCTTTTCCTTGTTCAATAGACCTACTCTTCCAGCCACTCTGGAAGGAAACTAACTAGCAAAAAACACTTTGAATTTAGGGAAAGAGAAACATTCAAATAGGAGTAAAATTTAAGTTAGTTTTGGTTTCAATGTGCCCCCCCCTCCAATTTGGCCTTTTTTT
This sequence comes from Madoqua kirkii, assembly GCA_006408675.1. NCBI lineage: Eukaryota > Metazoa > Chordata > Mammalia > Artiodactyla > Bovidae > Madoqua > Madoqua kirkii. The sequence goes on from SJYC01125784.1 coordinate 54,899, forward strand.
TTTTAAACTTTACATAAGAATAAGCTTCTAATTGATGGCTTTGGAGAGTGTGTTGCAATTTAAAGAAATATATACAATATCCTGAACCTTGGTCGTTGTAGGGTAGATTGGAACTCTGCAAATGGCTAAAAAGTTTGTGAAAAAGATGGATAGTCCATGAAGGGCAGTACCCATCTTAGTTTAAAAAAAAAAAAAGATCTTCTGAAGGGCCCCACACTCAATTAGATATATAAAAAATTTCAAAATTGCCTCAAATAATTTTTATTAAAACACTTTTTATGAAAATTGCACATATTAGTTTTTTTTTATTCCTTTCAAGTAGCTTTGGTACTTGCTTTATAGTAAATAATAAAAATAATAGAAAAAAACACAAAATATTTCCAGGTGAGGTCTCCTGATACTTAAGTATAGAAAGATCTCTTTTGGAGACTGATAGACTGATACTAAAATTATTCTATTTGCCTTTAAGCATAATATATTATGTCATTAAAAAATGATGCTTCTCACAAACTAAACTCTATGAAGTTCTTTTTGCCCCTTAAGGTCTTGCTGCACTTTTATCTCTGCACAAGGACTTCTTGTCAATGCAGTTCATCGTGTTTGCTTGTTGTTGCAATCAGCATCAATTTTCTGTCCCTATGCCTTTCTCTTTTTTTAAAAAAATAATTATTTTTATCAGCGCATAGTTGATTTGAAATGTGTTAGCTTCTGCTGTACAGTAATGATTTTTAAGTTCTATTTATTTTATATCCAAACCTTGAGGTTCCTGGTCCTCTATTCATTAAGCTAGAACCATAGAATGAAGATGAATGGACCCCAGGAACCAAAAATTATGGAGAAGCGGGCTGGTTGATGGCAGCTGAGCCAAGAGGCAAACCTCGGCTTCTATCAGGCCTGGGGACTTAGGGCTGTTCCGGTGCCTGTCTGCCAGTCCTTCTGCCTACTACAAACCCACCCCATCACTACCGTGGGGGCTGAGGAAAGTCAGCTTTGTGTCCCCCTGACAAACACAGATGTTTGTCATGCCTGGATTTGAAAAGTATCCCTCCCCCCCACCCCTGCATTTGTGTGCAAAATACAAATTACTAAATATTCCCAAACCAGAAGCTGATGACTTCCAAATAGCAAATAAATGCCCTTAAATGATCACTATTTCATACCCTACTTTAACAGAAATGTCTGTTGGGTTTGCTGCCAGGTGCCACATTATCACTTAACCAAAAAGTTCTCTGCAAAAATAACTTCCCCGACGGGAACAGTGGTATGTGTACAGAGGGATCTATTTATGTTTCAGTTCAGTTTCAAAGATTTTTTGAGAAATGAGCTGAATGGATAGAATTTAAGCAATATGTGCACCTCTGGAAAGACGTGGCAGATGTTAGCTCTTGAATGGGTGGAAATAGAAATGGCAAACGCGAATTCCATGAGTAGACTTATTTAGGTTTTGCGGTGTTATGCTGACTTTTTAACATAGTCTACAGCAGAAGTTCCTTAATGTGAACCAAGCTTATCTTATGGCTAAAACTTTTGGTTTGAGGAGTTGCTGGTCATCCATCAGCCTCTTGGATGTCAATGCTCCATAGAACAGAGGTTCCCAGAAGGAATGCATTGAAGGTGCCAAAGTGCTGGTCACTGGGACAGGCGCTTTACGTAGGTTACCTCCTTTAATCCGAACATACTTTTGAAGCAATTGCTCTTTGCAGATGAAGAAAGGAGGCCCAGGGCAGCTGAGCTACAGGGCTCTGAGATCCTGAGGTGTTTCTCTGACTGTGCCTCTTATGGCCTCCCCAACCAAGTTCAGCCCTTGGTTCCCAGTATGCTCTGAACTTGCCCCTTTGGTGAACTTGTCTTGTATTTTAATTACCTCCTCCTGTTGGATGTCAGGGATGGGTCCTGTTCACTGCCTCATCCCCAAGACCCAGCACAGAGCTGGGAACCTCACTGGGGCTTGTGTTTGATGAAGGAACTGAAGCCATACAAATAACCAGAGCAGAAAGTGTCTTCAGAGGCCAATGAGGGATCAGCCTGAACTGGAGTGAATGGGAAAGGATTCCTAGAAGTGAAAGCTGCATTCACCTTCAAGAAAACCACCACAATATTGTAAAGTAATTAGCCTCCAATTAAAATTAAAAAAAAAAAAAAAACGAATGAGTAGAATTTCAAGCCAGGATGCTAATATGAAAAGGGTGGGGTTGAGAAGTGAGGGGCAAATGGTGACCTTTTTGTCAAGAAAAGTGCACAAAACTGGATGAGGCAATTCTTTCATCCTAATGTGTCTTGGTTTTCTTCTACCTTTCTAAAATCATACCTGGCAATTTGGAAAAATTGAGTTTTTCTTCCTCCCAAAATAGAAATCTACTTTCACTCATCATAATAAACACGAATTTATTTAGAGTGCATTCACAGATTTTGGCCACTTAATTGAAGATATATAGCACACATTTAATATTTTCAATTTAGGAAGATGTTTCTCAGTCGTCTCAAAAACTAATTTCAAAATAATGTTTTATATTTTTAATCTGAGCTTATTTAAACTGCCTGTTGTTCAGATAATACAAGTTTAGCTTTTCTTGTAATTAAGAAACATTTTACATTTTGGAGAAGGTTTAATATTCTGAGATACTAAATCTGTTGGTTTTTGACATTACAGTTAGGAGCAAAATTCTAGAAAAGAAGGTTAAATACATACGTATTCTTTATTGTTTGTCTTTTAATCTTTTAATGAGCTTGGACGGCTCTAAGAAAAACTGCTCCTTGGCATTCAAAACAAGAGACCGATCTCTTTAACACATGAATGTGCAGTCAAATGAAGGCTTCCAAGCTTTCAAGCACTCCCGTTTCTGAGTTGAGCTCTCCCTACTCCTGGAGGAAAGGTGGACGGAAAGAGGCTAATGTTACAAGCTGTTTCTCTCAAGGCAATTAACCTGTCTCCACCTCCTTGCCTATACATAGAGCCTTTTGATGCCAACCTGCCAGGAGCCATGCACTCAAAAACAAACATTTCCCAGTTCAAAGAGGCAGTCTTAGGCTTCTGCTTAAAGTGAGATTGAAAAAGGTATTTGCTTTCTTGCCTCTCTAGACTAGCAAAGGAAGCTGGAGCCTCCACAGGGGGTTCACTTTTTAAACAGCAGCCTCTTTCCAAAGATAAGCTTGCTAGGGAAAGAGACGGACTTTCTCAAAGGCACTCATGGAAGGTGGATCTGATTCACCTTGGACGAGACCAGGTGACTCGACCGAGGCAAGAGAAGCAAGATGTCCTCCTCAAGTGAGCAGATGAAAATAGGCTATTAACAAACCTAAAGAGATCTTTAATAGAAAATATGATAATGTTTCAGGAAGCATCACAGATCTGTAAGATGACAGGGACTTGAATGACAACAACCCAGTAGAGGGTTCCCAGGGACATCATTGCTCTCAGGGGAAGGTATCTATGCTGGGGAAAGGGGACACCAGGGCACAATTCTGTTCCTCGAGACCAGTGATGCCGCCCGAGAGACAGACATCCAGTTCACTGACTTCAGAGTCACTGAAATCTGCACTCAAACTCCCCCACATACTAGAACAGGGTGCGAGGTGAAAGAAATAAATGACAAAGTAGGAGGCGGAGATGCACACTGACTCAGGGAGAAGAAATGAGGCTGAGAGCATCACAGGGTGGATTGGAATGTTCAAACCTTAATCTTAGAGGTATGTGCCTTTGTAAGGCTGAAAGAGTCACCTCAACACATTTTGAATTAACCATGACGTTGATGTCTACGGTTGCAGTTAGGTTCTGCAGTAAGGACTAATGGAGATTGTTCATCCAAAAGGTATTTAATAAATATCAGCGATGTTAGGACATCGTGCTGGGACTTGTGAAGCATGTGAAGATATGCAAGAACTGTGTCTCCAAGTTATTTAAAGGGCTTATTCATTATTTTAAAAGAGTGTATACACACACACACACACACATAAATATAATATACATTATTGTTATTTAGTCATTAAGTTGTGTCTGACTCTTTGCGACCCCAAGGACTGCAGGATGCCAGGCTTCCCTGTCCATCACCAAATCTCAAGAGCTTATGCAAACTTGTGTCAATCAAGTCAGTGATGCCATCCAACCATCTTGTCTTCTGTTGCCCCCTTCTCCTTTTGCCTTCAGTCTTTCCCATCATTGGGATCTTTTCTAATGAGTCAGCTCTTCACATCAGTCGGCCAAAGTATTGGAGCTTCAGCTTGATTGATTTCCTTTAAGATTGATTGGTTTGACCTCCTTGTTGTCCAAGAGACTTTCAAGAGTCTTCTCTAGCACCACAAATCAAAAAGCATCAGTTTTTCAGTGTTCAGCCTTCTTTATATGTACATATGTGTATATGCACCTGTACATATATGTACATGCACCTGTACATATATGTACCTATGTGCATGTATATACTCTCTTTCTGAGTTATAAATATATTGATAAAACAATTTTTCAAAAACTGGCTAATATTCTAGATTTTGCATGAGACTGTCTGGCATCAGTTGATGAAAGAGGGGTTTTGGTCTTTGCTATTGCATTGGTCATAGCAAACACCCTCTTCCAACAATACAAGAGAAGACTCTACACATGGACATCACCAGATGGGCAACACCAAAATCAGACTGATTATATTCTATGCAGCCAAAGATGGAGAAGCTCTATACAATCAACAAAAACAAGACCAGGAGCTGACTGTGGTTCAGATCATGAACTCCTTTTTGCCAAATTCAGACTGAAATTAAAGAAAGTAGACCATTCAGGTATGACCTAAATCAAATCCCTTATGATTATACAGTGGAAGTGAGAAATAGATTTAAGGGCCTAGATCTGATAGATAGAATGCCTGATGAATTATGGAATGAGGTTTGTGACATTGTACGGGAGACAGGGATCAAGACCATCCCCATGGAAAAGAAATGCAAAAAAGCAAAATGGCTGTCTGGGGAGGCCTTACAAATAGCTGTGAAAAGAAGAGAGGTGAAAAGCAAAGGAGTAAAGGAAAGATATAAGCATCTGAATGCAGAGTTCCAAAGAATAGTGAAAAGAGATAAGAAAGCCTTCCTCAGCAATCAATGC
>SJYC01125786.1:0-67505 GCA_006408675.1 Madoqua kirkii
ACCTGACCTACCTCTTGAGAAATCTGTGTGCAGGTCAGGAAGCAACAGTTAGGGCTGGACATGGAACAACAGACTGGTTCCAAATAGGAAAGGGAGTACATCAAGGCTGTATATTGTCACCCTGCTTATTTAACTTCTATGCAGAGTACATCATGAGAAACGCTGGGCTGGAAGAAACACAAGCTAGAATCAAGAGTGCCGGGAGAAATATCAATAACTTCAGATATGCAGATGACACCACCCTTATGGCAGAAAGTGAAGAGGAGCTAAAGGGCCTCTTGATGAAGGTGAAAGAGGAGAGTGAAAAAGTTGGCTTAAAGCTCAACATTCAGAAAACGAAGATCATGGCATCCGGTCCCATCACTTCATGGGAAATAGATGGGGAAACAGTGGAAACAGTGTCAGACTTTATTTTTTTGGGCTCCAAAATCACTGCAAATGGTGACTGCAGCCATGAAATTAGATGATGCTTACTCCTTAGAAGAAAAGTTATGACCAAACTAGATAGCATATTCAAAAGCAGAGATATTACTTTGACAACTGAGGTCTGTCTACTCAAGGCTATGGTTTTTCCTGTGGTCATGTATGGATGTGAGAGTTGGACTGTGAAGAAGGCTGAGCGCTGAAGAATTGATGCTTTGTAGTGTGGTGTTGGAGAAGACTCTTGAGAGTCCCTTGGACTGCAAGGAGATCCAACCAGTCCATTCTGAAGGAGATCAACCCTGGGTGTTCTTTGGAAGGAATGATGCTAAAGCTGAAACTCCAGTGCTTTGGCCATCTCATGCAAAGAGTTGACTCATTGGAAAAGACTCTGATGCTGGGAAGGATTGGGGGCAGGAGGAGAAGGGGACAACGGAGGATGAGATGGCTAGATGGCATCACGGACTCGATGGACGTGTGTCTGAGCGAACTCCAAGAGATGGTGATGAACGGGGAGGCCTGGCATGCTACAGTTCATGGGGTCACAAAGAGTCGGACACGACTGAGCGACTGAACTGAACTGAACTGATTTTAGAAGATCCTGGATAACTTTCTAAGCACCAAAGAAAAACTCTCCCGTGGTAGGAAAAGAGCTATGAAAAACAACTGAATCCATAAAGTAGCAAATAAAAGGGTTCTGACTCAGCAATGCCCCTAGGTAACTATGGAGGGGTTTCTTTTTTTTCCCTTTGATTAAAAAAAAAAATTTTTGGAGTATAATTGCTTTCCACTGTTGTCTTAGTTTCTGTTGTATAACAGAGTAAATCAGCTATGGGTGATTCCCTATCTATTCCCTCCCTCTTAAGTCTTCCCTCCCACTCCACTCCCATCGCTTCCCTCTAGGTCATCACAGAGCACCGAGCTGGGCTTCCTGTGCTAGACACCATCTGCCCACTGTGCTCAGTCATATGGACTCTTTGTGGCCCCAAGAACTGTAGCCTCCCAGGCTCCTCTGTCTATGGGATTTTCCAAGCAAAATACTGGAGCAGTATGCCCCTTCCTACTCCAGAGGATTGTCCCAACCCAGGGGTCAAAACTGCGTCTCTTGAGTCCCCTGCATTGGCAGGTGAAATCTTTACCACTAGTGCCACCTGGGAAGCCTGAATTTCCCACTAGCTAAAGCAGTTTGAAAAGTGGTGGACGGGTTTACTAACCACCGAAGACTCAGTCTGCGAGAAGAAAAGCATCTCCTTCAAAGCACTAGGTGAGGATTCCGTTTTCTAACAGTGGCCTGTGGCAGATGCTCTGTAAATATCAGTTCTTTTCCCAAGATACTTTCCCTTCGGTTTTTCTTCAATACCCTGGAATAAAAACGACTATTCCATACATTGAAGTCATTTTCATACATTGACTGCCAATTAGAAAGGCTCATGATATGGACCCCAACAAATCCTAAAAGCTGCTCTTTTCAAACCATGTTATGACGTTGGATCAAGTATGAAATGCTTGTGAAGTGCACAGCCTGGGGAATGACCAGAGGACAATTAAGCAAAGCAAGAGCACAAATCCAGAGAGGTGAGCACTGAAGCTGTCAACAGCCCAAGTTGCCCTGTGATTCTGGGAGGCTAGAGCTTTGGATTTAACTTGGCAGTGGGCTGATGGGTTAGGTGAACCCACGTCTAACTAGGATCTTCAAAGGCTCAGGCCCTCTGTGAAAGGATGAACCAAAGTATATCCTTCCACAAAATGTAAGTGACCAGGGATGTTATCTAGTGTCAGTGCTGATTCTGGTAAGAAGAAAGAAGTGTTCTCTGAGAACTTACCAACTGCACATGGGTTTCATATATTCCTAGTAGGCAGGTGGTCTGCAAAATATCAAGCTGAGAGGGTGACTTTCTGGTGCCAGATTGGTGGTGGCCCCAGGCACTTGGGACCTTTACTCTTCTCAAGAATGGATTCAAAGGAAGTTCCAAAATTCCTGAGTTAAAAAAATATCATAGAGTACGTATGTAAGCAAGGAACAATGAACAAGGGTCTGCAGAAACAATATACAGCAGAATAAAGCCAGAGCACATCAGATATTGAATTCACTAGATAAAAATATAAAGCAACTATGTTTAAAATAGGAAAGATCCCCTGGAGGAGGCATGCAAACTCACTCCAGTGTTCTTGTCAGAGAATCCTGTGGACAGAGGAACCTTATGAGCTGTGGTTCCTAGGGTCGCACAGAGTTGGACACGACTGAAGCAATTTAGCACATTTGCTTAAAATAAGAAAAGGATAAGTTGAAAACATGAAAAAAATATGAAAACTGATGAGTCATATTTAAAAAGCAACAATGCATTGTCCGGAAATAAATCTAAAATGAACAAAATTTGAAACTCAGTGCAGGGACTAAAGGCAGATTAGACAAGTTCCACTGGTGAAATCCCACCCCAGACGTTCCATTAGAAAAGCTGAGCAGAGAAATGGAAAAAAGCAAGTGAATCTTGGGAAGTTTTGCTGACTTTAGTACAGAAGTGGAAACAAGGAAAACAGTGTCGGAGATGAACAAAAGAAGGTGTATAACTTAACCACATTCAGTTGGTCTTGTGGAAAGATATGATGAAATGAATACAGGGTTATTCATGTAACACTGAACAGGTGATGATCAATATTCTTGAATTCATGAAACTTGTGGATTCCTAAATTTAGCAATTTTAATGAATTGCAATTAAGAGAAATTGTACTGATTTATTGTAGATTTATTGTACTGAAACAGCTGAAAACCTAGGATAAAGGAGATGATTTGAAAAGCAGAGGAGAGAAGAGAGGAATGACCTAGAAGGAGTCACAATTAGACAGGAAGTTGCTTCTGCAATGGGACAGTAGGAGGTAAAATGAAGAACAGTCACAAGTCATATGTATTCTTCTGGCTGATTCATGTTGCTGTTTGACAGGAACCAACACAGTTCTGTAAAGCAATTATCCTTAATTAGAAAAATAAATAAGTTTTAAATTGAAAATAAAAACAAGTTCAGAGGGCTGAGAGAAAGCAACTCACCCCAAAACTGTGTACCCAGTGGAAATGTCTTTCAGCAAAATAAAGATATTTTTCAAGCAAACGGCAATGAATGAGAGAATCTATTAGCAGATCTTCACCCTTAGAACTTCTTTAGAGGATACATTCCATAAGAAAGAAAAACGAACCCAGAAAGATGGTCAGACATAGATGGAGGATTGATGAGCAAGGAAAATACATGGGCATCACAAACACAGTTGCTTTTACAGATTCATTCATCCATCAGAGAGTAAAGGTTTAAATACTAAAAATTGGCATAAACCTAAGAGAATATCTGCAGAGAAAAAAACAGGCAATAATAAACACTTAGTTTCATTTGCTAATTAGAAAGAAAGCAAGGAGAGTTTCCATGTATTTTTATGTTCTACTCCTGGAGCTCTGAGGTGAGTACACAAATGCTTATGTTATATGTATGTGCGCGTGCATGCTTAGTTGTGTTCAACTCTTTGCGACTTTATGGACCACAGCCCACCAGGCTCCTCTGTCCATGGGATTCTCCAGGCAAGAATACTGGAGTGGGATGCTGTGCCCTCCTCCAGGGGAGCTTCCCAACCCAGGGATCGAACCCAGGTCTCTTATATCTCCTGCACTGGCAGGCAGGCTCTTTACCGTAACACCACCTGTGAAGCCCTTATTTTTATACCTTGAATGTGATGTACATGCACATGTATTCTTTGGTATGCCTAAACCATTTCTTAATATAAAGGCTTAAATATTGCCTCCAAATCTACCTTGGTTATTATAGATAACAGTAAATTTTGAATAAAAATTTCAAAAATTTTCTTAACATGTCTTCATGTCTGCAAAAGTGGGAAAGATGAGACTCAAGAGGGAAAAGGAGAGAACTTGGCAGTTGGAGAACGCAGCGCTCTCTAGAAGCTAGAGCTGACATCCGTAATTAGGTAACATGAATGGCAGGAGAAATGCTACGGTTCGATGATGCAATCTGTCAGAGTATTTCTGGACACAGTTGGGTCACGTGGTCTCTTGTGTTTCCTTCTTCACTGTGGTCTAAAGGAAGCTCGAGCCCAGTTTGTGGCCAGCTTCTAAGGCTTTCCCTGCAGCGGGGTCTAGCGTGGCTCTTCTCTCCGAGGGTTCCTCAAGGCATCCCAGCGCTAGGCCCGATTTGAGGCTGGGGGCTGGTAGCTCTGAGTAGCAAGGAGCCTTGCCGTCTGGTGGAGGGGAACCTGGGAAGGGGAGCACAGCAGAGGGGGGTCAAGAGTTCCCTGTGCCTCCTCTGCCAGAGCCCTTCCCAGGCTGCATACTGTCAGGGGCTCTCTCCCCTGGACGGCACGCTCCTTGAAGCAGGGTCCCCATCGATGTGGTTCTTCACCGTGTAGCCAGCAGTGCAGGCACAGGGGAAGGTGCCCATCTGAGCTACTAGGGAAGCCCCAAATCATAGGAGGCTTGACAAAAGTTCATTTGTCTCCTTTGAGCCGGAGTTGAACCAGCAACCTAAGGACGTCTCTCGGTTAGAATATCTACAGTCCTCCGCTCTACCAGCTGAGCTATCGAAGGGACTCTACAAATGCACAAGTGAGTAAAGAAATGATGCATCACGGGCCAGGCAGTCCTGGTTTTCCTACAGATGTCCTCCTGTGACTGCAAGACAAGACGTGTTCTGAGTATTTGAATCCTTTATAAATGCCCCTCTGATGAGTGAGCTAATATGTGAGTTTTACACCTTTTGTTTTGCATTACATTTGTGAGACCCATGTGTTTCCTTAGCTCTGTTTCTATCCCACGGCTCAGTGTGGAGAACACGTGTTCACAAGCATGCGTGTGTTTGAGAAGATATGTACATCTGTGCATGCCTATGCACACACCACACACTCACACACACCACACATACCACACACATCATATACTACGCATACCACTCACGAAACTCATATAACACAACACATACTACACACTTATACATATCACACCACACACATCACATGCTCACATATTGCACATACCACATCATGTCTAACACAACACACACTATACATCACCCACACGTACCTTACACACACACTCCATACAACACACACCATATATTACACATATCACACATGCACACACACTGCACAAAACACATAACACAATGTACAAACACACTCGTACACACCACACCGGGTACACAACACACACTCACACCATACACACATCATACACACACACAAACACACCACATACCACGCAACACACGACCTTTACAAGCGAACATTCCACAATGCTTTCGTGCCACCATCTGAGAATTCTAAAGAGAATATCTAATGAAATATTTTAAAGTATTTCATACACGCTATCAGGGATCTCCGGGTGGCGCAGTGGTAAAGAATCTACCTGCTAATGCAGGAGACGTGGGTTCGATCCCTGGGTGGGGAAGATCCCCTGGAGGAAGAAATGGCAACCCACTCCAGTACTCTTGCCTGGAGAATCCCCATGGACAGAGGCGGACAGAGGGGAACCTGATTCTTCAGGTGCAGGTCATAAGAGTATGAATTCACAAAAAATAAGACACTGAACTGAAGAAGCACTGAACAACAGAAGTCATCTGCCTTCAGCAGAGGGGAAAGCGACAGGCAAAGCCTCAGGCAGGCCAGGCAGGACGCAGAGGCTGTGCGTGGGCCTTTGGGGACCCCTCTAGATGATTGTCTCCACCTTCCAGGAAGAGAGAGGGGCCTGAGGAGTTTCAGAGAGCATTTCTGAAAAGTCCTTTTGTTTACTCTGACTGTGTCACCTCCCTGACCCTGTGCCCCACTGGCTGTGTGCCCTGTTTCTGGCAGGAACTCTGACCTAAGTCCTTTTCTTGCAAAACTAACCAGAACTTCTTGCTGTCTCTGTGGGCCTCAGGAGTGGGAGAGTGGGCCTGAGATTCTAACAGCCGGATCCACAGGCAGGGGCATTGCAGGGACAGCCAGCCTGTCGCCAGGTCCCTGCAGAGGGGCAGGCCATTCTCAGGTGGCCTCTCATTGAGTCTCCTTCTCCAGGAGAGCTTATCTGGTTGCTGGGACGTGGCAGACCTGGAGACCCTGGTTTTTGTAGGATGGGTTAGCTCTCTAGGTGGGACAGGAATCTGAGAGCTGCTGACTTATTTGCAGAACTGGATCTCCCTTTCTGATTTGTTCCCTCAGTGGCTCAGGATTTGATCAGAGGATGAAAGCCATACAGCCTCCATGGGAATCCAGGAGCAAGGTAGCTGGTGAACTAAGTGTGTTCACTTAGTGTCACAGTGTATCCAGGAGGGCCCTCCCTACTAGCTTCCAGGAAGATGGAGAGTGGGGCAAGGTAGACACCCAGTCAGAGCCAAGAAAGACCCAATGTTCTTGTAAGCAGCCCTCTCCTTCTCGCCTATCTGCTTAAACCACAGACCTCTGACCCTTCTCCTTCAAGACTTTTCTAAGACTATTTGCATGAGTGAGTTAGGTGTGTGGGAAAGAGAGAAATGAAAGTAGAGTCTGCCTTGACCCTCCCCTCCTCAGGACAAACCTTGGTCTTGGGATCAGAAACCCTTCAGTTTGGAGGGGATGGGGCAGAGCAAATTGTTGAGGGGTGGGGAGAAGGAGGGCAGGTGTGAGGAGTTGGACAGATAGGACCACAAGGAGGGACTTCCCCAGAAATCCGGCTCCTGCTTTGCCAGCCCTTTCAAACGTGCTGCGCTCCACTGAGATCAAATGCTCGGGAACTGGGCAGTTTTCCAACCTGTCCTTAATTGTACTCTTGACAGCATAGCTTTATTATTGGTTTCTTAAGTGTGGTGAATGCCAAGAAAATCAGACACCATAAAATGAAGGCTAGATTTTTAAAGCCAAATATTAACCATACCTTTCATGTTGATATATTTCCCAGTAGACAGCATATTTTTATACCCATTTTGGAATGTCTCTTCATCATCACAGTATGAGTTATGCAAAGACTTATGCTCACACTGCATAGGGAAAAAAAACCCTGAAACTCAGAAAGGTGAAGTAATTTGCCTCAGGCCACACAGCTAAGACAGAGGAGGAAGCGGGACTAGGAATCAGGGCTTTCTTTCACATCAGTGAAACAGCAGGTCTCTTTCCCTCTGCTGTTGATTAAGACTTGACCCTGGCTTTGCTGCGAGGGTACAGATAATTCACGCATTGACAATTCTCACCCCACCCTGCATTCTCGCACTTTCTCAGTGAAGTTGGTATGATTCATATAGTTAGACATCCCCAAAAGTTGTAACATCAAGAAAAAGCATCATCTGAGCTAAAAGAAAATGCCGTGGAAAGGAGTTGAATTTGCCACAGTCTGTACATTCTCCCGGAGACAATCCACAGCTTAGAGAATCCATCAGTTGTCAAGTTCTGGAAAAGTAACTGCATTATCCAAATTTAGATAAAGGCTCTACTCAGAAGTTGGCCTAAAACTGATCTAGGAACCATAAATCCTGCCCCCTCCTTTTTTTTTTTTGCCAGTGCAAAGTAGGCAGGGTCTTTTTGGAAGCAAAATGCTTCCAAGAATTGGGTGATGATTTATAAGAGAAATTCTGGCACTGAAGATCAGATGTGACTTCACAAAAGAAACATCTAGGTTACAAGCCCAAGAAGTCCCAATCTTCCTTCTTTATTGCCCTCAGTAAAAGCGAGAGTTTGCCTGACTGGAGTAGCTGCTTGTCATCTTGTTGAGCAATAAAAGTAAACACATCTGGATGCTCTATGACTATAGGAGTTTGCATATCAAAAATTATTTGGTGGGGCCAGGAAGTAAATATTCTTTCAATGTAGTGCATTTGTGTGATAGTTCCAAAGATAAAAAGAAATAGAAAATTTGGGTGTCTCATTTCATGCCATGAGGAAAGTGTCCTCTGATACATTGTTGTCTGATGTGAAAACAACTCAGTGTTTTGGAAAACAAAATTTAGCAGTTTCTCTAAGATGCGAAATATGCCATTTTTTTTGACTCAGCAATGCTTTCTCTAGGAGTTAATCATAAAGAGATACATCCAGATGAATACAGAGAGGTCCACTCAATGATGCTTATCTTAGTATTATTTATAAAAGTAAGCAACTAGCAACAACTCGTCTGTCAGTCAATGGGCAATAGGTTGGTTAATTGGTGGTCTAGTTATGTAGTAGAGTGTTATTCAATTAATAGGGGAAAAGAGATAGACTTCTATGTACTACTGTGAATCTAGCTCTACCATGCATTAAGCAGAAAAAGAAAATTACTGGATAGTTTGTATATTGGGTTTCCATGGGGTTTTTTGGCAAACAGTATAAGTAAAAGGACATATATACAGAACATATGTTTAAGATTATATGTTCATGGGCTGCCCCAGTGGCTCAGCAGGTGAAGAATTCACCTGCAATGCAGGAAAACAGGAGAGATGGATTTGATCCCTGAATTGGGAGGATCTACTGAAGGAGGAAATGGCAACCCACTACTGTATTCTTGCCTGAAAAATCCCACGGACAAGGGAGCCTGGAGGGCTACAGTCCATGGGGTCACAAAGAGTCAGACATAACTGAGCAACATGGTATCAGTGGTATATACACATCAACCCCAGTCTCCCAATTCATCCACCCACCTTCCACTTGGTATCCATATGTTAGGATACCAAATAAAAAGTAAAAATAAAAGGGTGATTGAAGCCGTGGAATTAAAAGATGCTTACTCTTTGGAAGGAAAGTTATGACCAACCTAGATAGCATATTAAAAAGCAGAGATATTACTTTGTAAACAAAGATCTGTCTAGTCAAGGCTATGGTTTTCTCAGTGGTCATATATGAATGTGAGAGTTGGACTGTGAAGAAAGCTGAGCACTGAAGAATTGATGCTTTTGAACTGTGGTGTTGGAGAAGACTCGAGAGTCCCTTGGACTGCAAGGAGATCCAACCAGTCCATCCTAAAGGAGACCAGTCCTGGGTGTTCATCAGAAGAACTGATGCTGAGGTTGACACTCCAATACTTCAGCCACCTCATGTGAAGAGTTGACTCATTGGAAAAGACCCTGATTCTGGGAGGGACTGGGGGCAAGAAGAGAAGGGGACAACAGAGGGTGAGATGGCTGGATGGCATCACTCACTATGCACATGAGTTTGGGTGAACTTCGGGAGTTGGTGATGGACAGGGAGGCCTGGCGTGCTGCGATTCATGGGGTCACAAAGAGTCGAACACAATTGAGTGACTGAACTGAACTGATTTACATAAAATATATTTAAGTTTCCATTTAGTTCAGTTTAAACAGTTATGTTCGACTCTTTCTGACCCCATGGACTGCAGCACACCAGGCCTCCCTGTCCATTATCAACTCCCGGAGCTTACTCAGACTCATGTCCATCAAGTTGATGATGCCATCTAACCATTTCATCTTCTGTTTTTACCTTCTCCTCCCACCTTCAATCATTCCCAGCATCAGGGTCTTTTCCAGTGAGTCAGTTCTTCACATCAGGTGGCCCAAGTACTGGAGTTCTGCTTCAGCATCAGTCCCACCAATGAACACCCAGGACTGATCTCCTTTAGGATGGACTGGTTGGATCTCCCTGCAGTCAAGGCACTCTCAAGTGTCTTCTCCAACACCACAGTTCAAAAGCATCAATTCTTCAGCACTCAGCCTTCTTTATAGTCCAACTCTCACATCCATACATGACTACTGGAAACACCAAAGCTTTGACTAGACAGACTTTTGTTGGCAAAGTAATGTCTCTGCTTTTTTAATGTGCTGTATAGGTTAGTCATAATTTCTCTTCCGAGGAGCAAGCGTCTTTTAATTTCATGGCTGCAGTCACCATTTGCAGTGATTTTGGAGCCCTCAAAAATAAACTCTGTCACTGTTTCCATTGTTTCCCCGTTTAAAGTTCTATGTTCATAAATAATGGACTAGAAATAGACATACAGCTCTGAATGATTTCCATGCATTGGGAGAGAGGATGAGGAGAGGCTTCCTTCCTCTTCCTTTTTTCCTTCCTCCCTCCCTCCCTCCCTCCCTTCTTTTGTTTTTGTTCACAGTCCAGTATTTTTATGTTTTTTTTTTTTTTTCTTGGAGCAAGTACTACTTTCAGAACTTCAAATGTCAATGACATTTTTAAGGAAGAAATAAACAACTTGTCTGGGGAGCTTGTTGTGTTCTAGGCAGAATGCTAAATATCACACATGTGCAATCTCGTGGGCTACTCACTGTGGCTCTGTGGGGTAGGAAATGACCTTCTCTTGTCTTACAAATGAGGACGATGGCAATCAGAAAAACTTACAAACTCACCCAAGTTTACATAGCGGGTGAGAGCAGAACAGAGACCCACCCCTCTTGGGGCTCCAGACAAGAAAATCATGTTCTCCCCCACTCCCTAGGACTCCCACCACGGTGAGTGGTCTATGTCAGAAGGTCTACTGGAAACCATGAAAGTATCTGAATGATGTACCAAGAGATTTAACTTCTCCTAGACAGGGACTTCTCAGGTGGCTCAGTGGTAAAGAATCCATCTGTCAATGCAGGAGATGCAAAAGATGTGGGTTCAGTCCCTGGATTGGAAAGATCTCTTGGAGTAAGAAATGGTAACCCACTCCAGTATTCTTCCTGGAAAATTCCCTGGAGAGAGGAGGCTGGTGGGCTACAGTCCATGAGGCTAGAAAGAGTGGGACATGATTGATCAGAGGCACAGAGGAAGGCTGGAGCTCCCCACCCTTTTCTTTTTCCTGCAGCCCCAGAGGAGCAGGAAGAGACTTTAGTGAGGGGAAAGAGGACCCACCAGAATAAGGTGGTGTGATTTCTGTACCCAGCTGGTGATACAGTGATGGAAAGTCTCAGGGACACAACCCCTGGGCTTCCTTTTCAGGGAAGAAAACAATCTTTAAGTGTCAACATAATAGCTTCTCCACCCCAGCTCTTGAAGAAAGCCAGGGCAGCTTGATCTCAGTCGTGCTGTTTTCCTGGGTGAACTGGGTCAAAGGTGGGGAAGGGAGAGAGGCTGCCCCATGGGTACTGGCATCACTTCTTCTGGGAATAGGGTTTTGGCTCCTCTGCAAGTGGCCACGGGGATCTGGTTACAGCCGGGCTGAGCTGGAGTCAAGGCCAGGCCTAAGGTCACACAAGGCCTGAGAAGTGTCCGGGAACTAATTTATCCTCAGCCAAGTGGGGCAAGTCTCAGGGCCCCCTGCCCTCACCTCTCGGAGGCCAGACAGCACCCTCCTGCCCACTTCCCGGGGGCACTGATGACAAGGAAGCTTGAGAAATTGAATATGTGAAGGTTCAAAAGTTCTCGTGAAACCACTTCAAGAGGCCTGTTCTTTGACAAAGTGCACAACCCTGCTAATACAAAATTTAATTTCTATCCTGAACTCCTTCATCTTAGAAAGCTTTTATCTATACCTGGACAAGAGATTCAGCACAGTTATGGCTTTCCCTGGCCTGCTTTGTCCAGCTCTAGACTGGGAAGATCCGCTGCCCTGAGAATCCTGGGAGTCACACCCCAACCCCCACAAACGCTCCCAACCCTCCTCTTTTCATGGTCACTGTTCCTTTACATATTTCACACCTCTGCTCAGCAGGGAGCCCCGGAAAGGCATCAGGGTCCCCTCCCCAGCACAGAGCTGGCGTAGTCAATAGTTCCAACCTCCTTGCACTGAACAGTAACAGCTCCTCTCTACCCAACAGAGATGGAGATGTGAACCGCCATGCAGGGCCCTAGGGTAGGGTTTGCATGCTTCCTGGAGAAGGCAAATCGTTCCAAAAGAAGCCTAGGAAGAAAGGAAAGAAGAGCAGCCTGTGAGAAAACTCACAAGGTATAATGAACACCTTATCACCTTCCTTTAGATGGGGAAACAGTGGAAACAGTGGAAACAGTGTCAGACTTTATTTGAGGGGGCTCCAAAATCATAGCAGATGGTGACTGCAGCCATGAAATTAAAAGATGCTTACTCCTTGGAAAGAAAGTTATGACCAGCATAGACAGCATATTGAAAAGCAGAGACATTACTTTGCCAGCAAAGGTCCGTCTAGTCAAGGCTGTGGTTTTTCCAGTAGTCATGTATGGATGTGAGAGTTGTACTATAAGGAAAGCTGAGCACCGAAAAATGCATGCTTTTGAACTGTGGCATCGGAGAAGACTCTTGAGAGTCCCTTGAACTGCAAGGAGGTCCAACCAGTCCATCCTAAAGGAAATCAGTCCTGAATATTCTTTAGAAGAACTGATCTTGAAGCTGAAACTCCAATATTTTGTCCACCTAATGGGAAGAATGGAAAAGATTGAAAGTGGGAGGAGAAGGTGAATACAGAGGATGAGATAGTTGGATAGTATCACCAACTCAATGGACATGAGTTTGAGTAAACTCCAGGAGTTGGTGATGGACAGGGAGGCCTGGCGTGCTATAGTCCATGGTGTTGCAAAGAGTTGGACACAACTGAGTGACTAAACTGAACTAATCACCTTCCTTGCTGATGAGTCAAAACAGAGACAGACATTTAGGAAGACACATTCAAACAGAAAGAGTACTCTGAGAAGACAAATGGCAGCAGACCCTTTCAGCTGCTGCTTGCTCCCCTCCTAGCTGATTGTGCAATTTTGTGCAACCGGACGTGGTGGCCCTAAAATAACATTCTGTACCACACGCAGAGCTCCTGCTGGAGCCTGAGTCTAGTTTAGCTGCTGTGCATCTGTTACTTTATGAAACCTCCACATCAATTCTATGAAATGGTGATACTGTCTTCACTTTAAAGAGAAGATAAAGTGAGGCTTACAAAGGTCATTTTCTCAAGGGGATCCAGCTCATAAGGAGACTCTGGCATCCGATTCCACTGTGCTGGCTCTGCTTCTAACTGACATGCTACTTGCAGTCAAGAAAACAAAGGCCAAGGGAGGGACTTCCCTGGTAGTCTATTGGTTAGGACTCACTGCCAAAGGCATGGGTTGGGGAACTATGATCTCTAAGAGCCTACAGCCTACAGGCTACCCCTTGTGGCAAAAATAAATTAATAAAGCCAAAGGGCATCACCATTCCCACTACACCAGAAGCTAGTGGAAGAGGGGAAACACAATCAGGCAAAAGAAAGTTGTCTTCAGAAAATCAGAGATTTCAGACCAAGGGGAGGTATCACCCTGGAAATTTTACAAAACAAGCTGATGGCAAAGCCAACAAGTGTCTGTAGGAGATATAGCACCTGCCCCTGTGTTGGGACGTGGGTGGTGGAGAAAAGGTGATACAGTGACACCTGTTCTCTTAATCTGCCACGGCAGAGGTTTGAGACAGTTGGCAAAGATTATAAGACAGAAAGCTGGGCAAGCTCTGGCCTCAGAGAGCCAGGCTGTGGGAAAGCTAAAGACGAAACAACAAAGAATTCTGGCTGGGTATGAAACGCTTGCAGCAGCAGCAGTAGCAGAAATTCTCAAACCATTAAGTTTGCAAATAAAACAGGAAAGAAATGAGTTGGGAGATGATGACTCAGCATAAGATGAAGTAGAAGCAGCAGATGAAAAAAGAAATGACATTTCAAATCCATTTATTGAAACAAACTATTCCTAAGTATATAGATAAACAGTTGTAAGAATTTATAGACCTGTTTTCTGAGGAATGCTGGGAGAAGCCTGTTTAATGGTAGAAAGAAAAGTATAAATATACTTAATGCATATATAATATTTTACTTTTTTAAAAAGCTTGTTAGGAACACTCTAATTTGTATGAGAGTAATTAGCATGTAAGTAATTAGCATGACCTTAAACAAGGTAAGTTTGAACTGTGTTGGGTCCACCATGAGGTGAAGTCACTCAGTCATGTCCGACTCTGTGTGATCCCATGGACTCCCAGGCTCTTCTGTCCATGGGATTTTCTAGGCAAGAGTACTGGAGTGGGCTGCCGTTTCCTTCTCCAGGGGATCTTTCTGACTCAGGGATTGAACCCAGGTCTCCTACACTGCAGACAGACGCTTTAGCCTCTAAGCCACAGGGAACTTGTGGGTCCACCATACGTGGATATTTTTCAGTAGTAAATACTACGGTACTACACGCCTCATGGTTGGTTTAATTCAAGGATATGGAGGAGCCATGGAAAAGGAATGTCAACTATAAGTTATATGTAGATTCATCCCCTCACTGTTCAAGGGTCAACTGTATTTCAGAAACAGCTATTAAGTAAATAATATCAATACAAGGCCCTGTAGTTGATTCCAGGGCCGCCAAGAACTGGACATCGATTTTGCCTTTAAGTTAGAAGTAAACAATAATGGCCCAAGGGTGGGCAGTGGGGTGCAACCCAGATTTGGCAAAAGGGGGTGCATTTTCCATAGAGAATTTTAAAAAATAACAAAACTGACTAAGAGCCATTCTAAACAAAAGTCAATGATAAAATACTCCACCTTCCAAGAAAGTCTTTTGTTGATTTAAGTCAGGGTTTGGCAAATTATAGCTTGTGGGCTAAATCCAGTTGGCTGCCTGGTTTTGTAAATAAAGGTTTATTGGAACTCAGCCATGCTCATTCATTTACGTATTATCTATGGCCCCTTTCTTTCATGCTATAAAGGCAGAATTATGTAGATGTGACGGAGACCAGATGGCTGCAAAGAGTAAAATATTTGCTAACCAGCCCTTACAGAAAAAGTTTGCCAACCCCTGGTTTAAGTTATAAACAACAGTTGCAGTTACTATTGAGTTTTGATGCTATACATGTCAACTTCACTTAACACATTTTTATTACTTGTCCTTCAAGCTAGGCTTCAGCAATACATGAACCAAGAACTTCCAGATGTACAAACTGGGTTTAAAAAGGCAAAGGAACAAGAGACCAAATTGTCAACATTCACTGAATCATAGAGAAAGCAAGGGAATTCCAGGAAAAAAAAAAATCTAGTTCTGCTTCATTGACCACACCAAAACCTTTAACTGTATGGATCACAACAAACCATAGAAAATTCTTAAAGAGATAGGAATACTAGACCACTTACCCATCTTCTAAGAAACCTGCATGTGGGTCAAGAAGCAACAATTAGAACCGGACATGAAACAATGGACTGACTCAAAATTGGGAAGGAGTATGACAAGGCTGAGTATTGTCACCCTGCTTATTTAACTTATACAGAGTACATCACACTGGGCTGGATGACTCTGGAATCAAAACTGCAGGGAGAAATGTCAGCAAGCTCAAATAGGCGGACGCTGCCCTTCTAATGGCAGAAAGTGAAGAGGAACTAAAGAGCCTCTTGAGGAGGATGAAAGAGGAGAGAGAAAAAGCAAGCTTAAAACTCAACATTCAAAAAACTAAGATCATGGCATCTGGTCCCGTCACTTCATGGCAAATAGAAGGGGAAAAAGTGGAAGCAGGAATAGATTTTATTTTCCGCAGTCCAAAGTCACCGAGGACAGTAACTGCAGCCATGAAATTAAAAGACGCTTGCTCCTTGGAACGAAAGCTATGACCAACCTAGACAGCATCTTAGAAAGCAAAGACATCACTTTGTCGACAAAGGTCTGTATAGTCAAAGCTATGGTTTTTCTAGTAGTCATGTATGGATGTGAGAGTTGGACCCTAAAGAAGTGTGAGTTTAGAAGAACTGATGCTTTTGAACTGTGGTGTTGGAGAAGACTCTTGAGACTCCCTTAGACTGCAAGGAGATCCAAAAGATTCATCCTAAAGGGAATCAGTCCTGAATACTCATTGAAGGATTGATGTTGAAGCTGAAGCACCAATACTTTGGCTACCTGATGGGAAAAATTGACTCATTGGAAAAGACCCTGATGCTGGGAAAGATTGAAGGCAGGAGGATAAGAGTGCATCAGAGACTGAGACGGTTGGATGGCATCACTGACACAATGGACAGGAATCTGAGCAAACTCCAGGAAATAGTGAAGGACAGGGAGGCCTGGCATGCTACAGTCCATGGGGTCACAAGCCTTAATGACTGAATAGCAACAACAATAATAAACATTGTATTCTACAGGGAAGTTAATTCTACAACTTCTAGGCTATATAGTCTAGCCTGGGGACTAAGCTATTTGCATTTGTTTTGAGAGTAAGTTTGTCTCTGGTTGGGCTCTGTTCTTCTCTCCAAACTTTATAATAGTCACACCTCTAAGGAGCAGATTAAAAATGAGTGATGGTAACACTCTGATTGTAATACTTTAAAAGGAACAAAACTTGAGTTACTACAGTTATTTTGTTCTGTGTGTCCATCACATTTAAAACCTAAGATAATGAAGCAGTGTGTAAACTGCGGAGCATAATGCTTTTACTCCATATGTGCAAATTTTACTTCCTGCATGTACTATTTTATAGAATTTGAATAGTATTTTTTTTAAACCCAAATTAATTTACTTAAAAGTATTATTTGGTTTAAAACTAAAGATGAGTTAAGAAAATCATGGTTATTATAGATTATTATATGATTATCACTGAAAACAATTTTGTCAAAAAAAAGAGTTTCAATGACACTACACCTTCAAGGGTCCGTGACCATGTCATGAGGAAAGTCAAAGGTCATGGGAAAGTGCAAGGGTCATGAGAAATATGTCAGGATAGAAGGTCTCTAGTGGCTCAGATGGTGAAGAATCTGCCTGCTATGCAGGAGACCCAGGTTTGATCCCCAGGTTAGATCCCTAGGAGAAGGGAACGGCTACCCACTCCAGTGTTCTTGCCTGGAGACTCCCATGGACAGACGAACGTGATAGGCTACAGCCAGTGGGACTGCAAAGGGTCAGACGTGGCTGAGCGGCTGAACATATAGAGGGTCGTGGAGGTTTCAGATGAGGATGGTCCTTTCATGTGTAGGAAATCAGTGTGTGTCCTGTTTGTAGAAAATACTTCTGGATGACCATGCTTATGAAGGTGAGTGTGGACATCGGTTTGTGCCCTAGCCAGCATGAGCATGCACAAAGAACAGCTCACTGATCTTTGCTGATGGGTTATTCCACTCCTAGCACACATGTGTGAGTCAAGACCAAGGGGGAATGAAGGTCAGAAGGAAAGGCAGAAGGGCCTCCTTCCTTTATTCCACGGATGTGCAGTGAACACACACCATGTGCTAAGCACTGAGCTACATTTGGGAAACACAGCCCCTGCCCTAATGCCACTTAGAGTGGGTTGGGTGTATAAGTATGTGCTTGTGCACCTTGAGGAAGAAGGGTTCACAGAGACTTGGTTGCTTACTTCCCGTAGCAACTTCAACACTAGTGATTCCTGGAAAAATCAGACAATTGGATAGATTGGAAGAAAGGTGACGAGGATGCTCCCCGGCGCCCCCTGCTGAGCACCCTCACTATAGCTGGTGGCCTCTCGGCTCACAAGTCTCAACCCTTGTGCACATCCAGGGTTTGTGAGTCACTGAGCAGTCATGAAAGTGACCCCAACCGTAACAAGCATAGCCATTTATTTACCCTTGCAACGTGACCAGCCGGCCCATTAATTTTGCAGCATTAATTCTTAAAGGAAATTAGATTCCACCAACGCCGTTAATCTTTTTAAAAATAGAGCCCACAGAAGAGACAGCACTGATAATCAGCATGTAATTTTCTGAGTTAGGAAGTGGTCAAGACGCGGTGTCAGGGCTCCTTATGTCTGTAGGGTTTCTGAGGCATTTTCTTGAACAGCTTAACCAAGTCAAGTCAATAGTTTTAAGTCTGGAGAAAAGACCACTTCAAAGGGCCATTGCTTTAGGACCTTTCTTTAGCAGTGATGAAGGGAGTGACGTGAACTAAATCATGAACACCGAGGCATCAGTTATTCTCCCAACCAAATACATTGCTTACCAAGGTAGGTCTATTTAAGACATGGGTTTACACAGTATTGCTGCTCAAGGTGGCTCAGTGATAGTCAGAGGATGACCCATTTATACTCTTTGGTTTAAACTTGTTAATCCTTCTACAGACAGTCAGCTCTAAAAAATGATGATGTTTTTCATTAAAGGGAACTAAGTCTTTCTCAATGATTTAATAAGAACATCCCTTAACTAGTTTGTGTCCTTATAATTTAATTTTTCAAGGCTTCTGTAGACTACTAAAACTGAAATATTACTTACCCCGATTTGTTTTTCTGTTAAATTCATCTCTCTTATTTTTAGTCATTCAATTCCAGGTCTTTAAAAAATACACTCCTATTGTCCTAAGCTTCTAAGGAAAATTTGCTGTTGAGAGTTTGCATAAGTATTTTTCTATGTCACCTGCTTTTTATAAAATTAATAAAATGAGTAAACAGAAAACCAAGCAATGTGTGCGTTTACCCTGTCACTTGTAGGCCCAACCAATTTAACTATTTTTCATTGGTAATTAAAGTCTTCAATAGGTTTTGCTATATCTGCACTTAATTATTCAAAAGTTGTAACTATTTGGGTCATCTGCCATAATGGAAAGAAGAAAGACAAGCTCAAGAGGACTTAAAATTAATGCACAATTTTCAGGTCACAGTAAGAAGGAATGGTAATTTTGGCCAGAACCCAACACTGACAAATCAAAGTTTGCTTTGGTTCACAAGTACTCCCACTGACGTGAGAGACTACACATAATCAAATCAGAATCAAGAGGCCATTCAGAGTCAATGTGACCTACATAGATCTTTATTAAAAAATATTTTCTCATCTGCTTAGTTCTATTTCTTCTAAAAATACCCCCTTTTTTTTTGCAAATCAATTTGCTCTTATTGTTCATCACTGACTATCCGATGTGTTTCTTGTCTCTTTATCCCTAATCCATTGTACATTAAACTCCCCATGTGGCTTAGGTTGTGTATGTCTGCAAACACATATTGGAATCTTTTAAAAACTCATCAGGAATTATTCAGAGGAAGAGGTTCATCTTAAATTTATCTCTGTACGATGGTGGAACAACATATCTGTCTACTCTGCTGTGGACAGGAAAGTACAATACCTTTGTCTATGGATGTACTAACATTTCTGCTCATATCTTCATACGCCCATTGGTTTAATATATAATCATAGGCAAGAAAGAAGCAAATCTATGCTGCTTATTTTCCATAGGAAATCTTCCACCTACCCCGTTATCACAATGTGTTTTGACCTTCCTTCTATGATAAGAGTGTCGCCAGTTTATGCAGAAACTGGCATCTATTAATGCTGGACATACAATGATGTCACAAAAAGCAAATTTAAAACTTAGAAAAGGTTTCTTTCTATTTACTGGAAACACTGAAATAGAATAAGTACCAAATATTGGCAAATCACTATCCCATGAGGTTCTGGGTTGAGATGTTCGATTTATTTTGTGGATGAGAAATATCTTGATGAATGTGTCATTTAATTTCTATGTCAAGGGCAAATTAATTTTGTTAGAGAAGAAAAAGTAACTTTTATTTTTAATTCAAAACAGCAGAAATGTCAGCAGCCTAAGTGACTGTTGGTTTAACCACATCTTCTCTAAATTGGCAACACAAGGCAGTGGCCTAAATTTAAGCCCTGCAATTGTGGCTTCAGTTTCAGAACCAGCGCACAGTTGTTAGTTACCATCCTTGAGCAGAGGAAAAAACTGCTCAGGATAGGAAAGGAATTTGCAAGCTGCCACAGCAGGTTAATTTAGACCAACTTGGACCTCAGTCATGAGAGTCACAGATGCCTCCTGGAATTATTTGGCCAAGCTTGTCTTAGTTAGATCAACAAGAAAAGACTGCTCTGGTTTTTTAAATTAAAAAGGCAGAGAAATGAGAAAAGACATGGAAAAATCTAATGCCCGAGCAATGTTTTCCAATGTAAAATACCTTTGCTGGAAACCGGAAGTTTGAAGAGTAACTTTGGGGCTTCAGGATGTTTCAGCCTGCCTATGATGATCACCTATAGCAATTCCTGCACAGAGGTTTGAAGTCAAGATTCGTGTTTTGTGTCATGCTGTAGTAATTATGCCATCATGACATGTTACCTCTTTTTGCCTCACTTTTTTTTACAAGCATAAAATGGGCTCCACGTTTCCAAGGTGATGTGTAATGAAGATGGCAGTGATAATGTTGTTTCCATTTGTTCATTCAAACAACCCAGAAATTTCACTCCAAATTTCTACTCTAGAGGAATTCTTGCATGTGTGTATGAGAACATACAAACAGGAATATCTTTGGCCAAGAACTGTAAACATATAAAAAGCACTGAAAATTTTTAACACCAAGAGACTGGATTATAAATGGAATCCATGTTATTTATATCAATTTTTGTATTAGAAGTTACTGTTGTTCAGTCCTTCAGTCATGCCCAACTCTTGACTTCCTACTCTTGCAACCCTATCAACTTCAGCACACCAGGCTTTTCTGTTCTTCAGCATCTCTTGGAACTTGTACAGACTCATTTCCATTGAGTCGGTGATGCCATCCAACCATCTTGTCCTCTGTCATCCACTTCTCCTCCTTCTTTCAATCTTGCCCAGCAAGACTGAAGAGACCCCAATCAGGGTCTTTTCTAATGAATCAACTCTTTGCATCATGTGGCCAAAGGATTGGAGCTTCAGCTTTAGCATCAGTACTTCCAGTGAATATTCAAGGCTGATTTCCTTTAGGATGGACTGGTTTGATCTCCTTGTAGTCCAAGGGACTCTCAAGAGTCTTCCCCAACACTACAGTTCAAAAGCATCAATTCTTCAGCACTCAGCTTTTGCTATGGTCCAACTCTCACATTCATATGTGACTAATGGAAAAACCATAGCTTTGACTAGATGGGCCTTTGTTGCAAAGTAATGTCTCTGCTTTTTAATATGCTGTCTAGGTTGTCATAGCTTTTCTTCCAAGGAGCAAGGAAGTATTAGAGGACAGATATGCAAAAATGATGTAATATAATTGAGGAGCAAAATATATATACCAACTTAGATATATCTCCAAACACAAAGTTTTAGATGAGAAAAAAAAAGATTAAAGAATGGTACATAGGTGTAGTGCCATTTATTTGGAGTTTATCTGCATGTTCATACTCTGTTGTGTTTTAGAAAAACTTGTAATAAAGCTATAAACAAACACATGGGAATTAGAAATGTTAAATCCAGAGCATGGTTCTTTCCATGAGGCTAGGAGGAGAATGATATCAGGGGACTTGGGGGATGTTTCATTTCAAATACTTTATTGGATAGTATGCACAAGAGTCAGTATTGTACTGCTATTATTAATTTTATTGACTAATCAGTAAGATATACTTTATTGTACCCTTTTAAATCCCTTTTCATACATACAAAATGATTCATGTTTTTCCAAAAGTCTAGGGAAAAAGAGGTAGATGGGGCAAAGAGCTGGAGACAGATTCTTTCTAGATACTTACTAGAGAAAGCAACCTGTTGTAAAGGTGAGCAGCAGGGGTCAATCATAACCAAGGCTGTCTGTTTAGTTTTGAGGGCAAAAGTAAAGAAGCCAGTGGGGAAAAGAGATCTGCAATTCTCTTTAAGAATGATTTACATGGTGGGGTGCCTGAGGAGGGTGTAAAGTGTGGAATGAAAGGGGCAGAGAGAAAGGTTGGCATCGTGAAGAATGAGCAGCATTTCCTCTGAGGCTGAAATGGAGTTAAAGATGAAATCAGAGAGAGTGAAACTCTTTGACATTCAGAGGAAATTAGCTAAGGAAGCTCACAGTGGATGCTACCGATTTCATCAAAGAAAGAAGGGGTCCTGGCCCCAAGTCCCTCCTTGTTTCCCGTTCTTTATGCCCTCTCCCGTCACTGTCTCAGAAAACTCTGCGTGCCTATAGGTCCTCTCCACAAGCTTCTATCACCACCCCACGTTCTTTGAGGGGAAATTCAGTGTCTGCTTTCTTTATTCTAGTATCTTCAGCATCTGCATACTCTTTCAGAACATGTAGGAGAGGGTCAGAAAACACTCTCCTTAGCAAAAACCTTTGCTAAATGAGTAAAAGGCAAGAGGTAATATTAAAATTAGATTTCCAAAGAGAAAAGACAGTCTATAACTTCTCGGAAAGACACAGAAGCTGTGTAGCTGAAAGGAATCAAAGTTTTATGGATTGGAGCCCAGGTTGCACAATGCAAGGGTGAGGTCTATAAACGCCTGTGACAGTCTTCACGGAAGTCTAAAATCAAGAACTGAAAAGGGACTTTGGAAGTGAGCTGGGGTTGTGGTTGGCCGGGCAGGCTCAAGAGTAGGTCAAAGGAGCCTTGAGGTTCTGGGTTGAGCGTGAGAGCAAAGTTGAAGTGTCTGACCACAGGACATCAGCTGGAATGGGCTTAGGAGCTGTGAGTGGGAAAAACGAAGTGAAGCAGAAATGGGGAAGATACTGGAGACCCCATTTGGGACAAAGAGCATGAATGTCAGAGATGGTGGCTGAGCTGGTTGGTGACTGTGAATAAAGTTGGATATCAGTGGAGGCATCTGGGTTATAGGAAAGAAAATTGTCATTCAGCCACTAATAAGGTGGCTGCGGAAGGTGGTGACAGTGGGGAAGAGGATCTGTAGAGCTAGCCAAGTGGCAAGGATATTAGAGGGAGTGTGGAGTGCGGACTCTACAGTCATGCTAGAGTCAGATGTGACTGAAGCAACTTAGCATCTACCGAGTGAGGTTACCAGACCAGTTGGAAGCAATGGAAAGGCAGGTTGCTCTCCCCTTATCCAGCAATGATCTTAACTTTCGAGATATACGATCAGGTCAGCAAAAGTACAAAGAACCAACACTAAGGATAAAGTCACTGTGGGCAACTAAGAATGATACAGTGAGAACCATGATGAAATGGGCACCCTGGTATTTTCATCACTGACTATGGTCTTCACCACATCATTTTCTATCCACTGCCATTGAACTGTGCTGACTTTTCCACACATTCCATACAACCAGCTAAACTTTCATTTAGGGACTTCCCTGGTGGTCCAGTGTTAAGAATCCACCTTGCAAGGCAGGGGGTGTGGGTTTGATCCTTGGCTGGAGAACTAAGATTTGACGTGGCAAAGAGCAACAAAGCCAGTACACCCCGATGACTGATGCCCATGTGCTCTGAAGCCCTCTTGCTGCAACTGGAGAGTCTGTGCCCTTCAGTGCAAGATCCTGCATGATGCAAAGGAGATCATGCACGCCACAGCTATGACCAGAGGTAGCCAAATAAACAAACGAATGTTAAAAAGCTTCCATTTTATAATAAATGTACCCAATCTGAGCTTCCCTGGTGGCTCAGACAGTAAGGAACCCACTTGCAGTGCAGGAGACCCAAGTTCGATTCCTAGGTTGGGAAGATCCCCTGGAGAAGGGAATGGCAGCCCACTCCAGTATTCTTGCTTAGCAAAGTCCATGGGCAACAGAGCCTGTGGGCTACAATCCACGGGCTCGCACAACTGAGTGACTAACACACACACAATCTGATGTATGAATGAATGAAGATGGTAAAAAATGATAAAAATGGAAGTGTATTGTTTCTAGAAATATTATTACATAACAAAAAATATTTGGCAATAATAAATAACTGAGTCAATAAAGAGTTGAAAGAAAACAGCTTCAGTTTATCACATTGTAACACAGAAAGCAAAGTAACTGAACTTTGTAACTTTATCAAGCAAATTAACTTGATAAAGTTTCGTTTATTAAGGACAGAAAACACGAGAGAGTCATGGAGCCCTTCAAAAGCATTGACGATGATTCTTAGGGTGAGACAAGTGGCTTCCAAATTTAAAAATATATAAAACAACACTCAAATCCAAACACTATGAGAAGAAGAGAGTGTGAGATCTAGTTTGCAAAATCATGCTCAGGTCTGTGGAAGGATTGTGGCCCTTCCAGCTTCCGGGTTAAAATGGACCTCAGAGAGGGAGTCAAGAGATGGTGAAAATATTATTTGCCGCCTATCTTCAACAGCCCTTAAATATAATCTGATGTTTAAAACAACCTAAGGGGCTTCCCAGGTGGATCAGTTGTAAAGAATCCTCCTGCCAGTGCAGGAAACACAAGAGACGCGGGTTTGATCCCTGGGTCAGGAAGATGCATGGCAATCCACTCTAGTATTCTTGCCTAGAAATTTCCATGGACAGAGAAGCCTGGCAGGCTACAGTCCCTGTGGCTGCAAAGAGTAGGACACAACTGAGAACTGAGCACACACACACACACAAGCAACATAAAAAGGATGATTAGGAAAAAATATTCAAGCCCATGATTCACAGTGAGGGCAAGAGGAACAGCGCAGTTGTGAACAAGAAATTAATTTAGATCTAATGTCTGATGATCTGAGGTGGAGCTGATGTAATAACAATAGAAATAAAGTGCACAATAAATGTAATGTGTTTGAATCATCCCCAAACCATGCCCGCCTTCCAGTTTGTGGAAAATTTGCCTGGTCCCCGAGGCCAAAAATGCTGAGGCCCACTGGAAAGATGGTTATGCACAGTTAAACTGTTTGGTCCCTGGAAGAAGGTTAAGTGAATCTTCTCTCCCCCTGCAATTCTTTCCCTTTTTGCAAACCTAAAAGGGAGCAACCCACACTATGTCTAATAAAATGCTAAGGATCCTCCACTGCTAAAAAAGAAGAAATAGTCCGGGAGAAATTGGGTCTTTAAAATGCTGCTTCATTTATCCACAGAGCATGCATATTTCAGCAATTTGACAGCAATGGCTAGCCTAAAGCCGGGCGATCATTTCTCTGAGAACCGTGTTTACCTAATTAAGAGCTCCTCCGTAGTCCCCAGCTACTTAATTGTGTCATTAGCGGCAGTTTTGACATGAAGAGCAGCTTGTGTCGGGAGCGGGAGCCCGGCCTCCGAGAGGAAGCCCAGCAGAGCGGCTCCCGGGGGCTGGCAGGGGTCCCGCAGGATGGACAGCACAAAACGGAATAATTGGTCCCCGGAGGGGCTGTCTCTTCAGCTGCCAATAGGGACTGTTTTTTGCCTTGTGATTTAGAAGCCGGGCCTCCACACTCCTCCGCTGAATTGTGGCTCCGGTGACCAGTGGCTTATGGGAGGGATTAGGCCCCAGCCACGGCCACCGCCGCGGTTTTCCTCTTACTGTCCTGCCATTTATGACAGCGCAAAATTGACAGTGCTGAGCGAGGGAATAATGCGGTCAAGCTTCCTGGAAGTCGGACTGATAAAATGTGCGGTGTGCCATAGACGTCTCCAACGGGGTGGGATCACGGGGGTTAAACTTCAGACCCAGGGTAGAAAGGAGGCTTTGCCATTCTGTAGCAGACTTAGCAAAGGGCCCAAACTGCCCCTGACCATCAGTGGGGCAACTGGGAGCCTCCTGCCGCTCATTCCTTTCTCCAGCAGAAAGAACAGAAGGAAAAGAAGGGTTACCAGCGGGGACAGGGAGGGGGGAAGGGACAAATGGGGGAGGGAATTAAGAAGGAGAAAAGATTGTGTAGAAAATGAGCTACAAGGGTATATTGTACAACACAGGGAAAACAGCCAATGTTTTATTAATACCTATAAAAGAAATATGACCTTTGCATATGGTGAGTCACTCTATTTTGCACCTGTAACTTATATATGTACTCAGTTGCTCAGTCATGTCCAGTTCTTTGCAACCCCATGAACTGTAGCCCACCAGGCTCCTCTGCCCATGGGACTTTCCAAACAAAACTACTGAAGTGGAGTGTCCTTTCCTATTCTAGGGCGTCTTCCTGACCCAGGGATGTAACATACAATGTGCACCAGCTATACTTCAGTTGAAATATAAAAATTAAAAAGTTAAATGTCTGTGTATGTTAGTTGTTCAGTCGAGTCTGATTCTTTGTAACACCATAGACTATAGCCCGCCAGGCTCCTCTGTCGATGGAATACTCCAGGCAAAGATACTGGGGTGGGTTGCCACTTCTTCTCCAAAAAAGAATGAATTCAAGCGCTCAAAAAGATTTTACTAGGAAAAGAATATCAGCTACTTCTTGGAACTTCTTTTTAAGTTTTTATTTTTTCTTGTTGAAATACAATTCACATGTAATAAATTCACCCCTTCAAAGTGTCCAATTCAGTGATTTTAATCTATCCACAATGTTGTGTAACTATCACTGCTGCCTACTTCTAGAATGTTTTTATTACTTTATAATAAGATTGAGAGATCCAAACTCTTGTGTATACAATCAGCTACAAGGATATGCTGTACAGCACAGAGAGTGCTGTGGCCCACCCTTGGGCTGCTATGCTTCTTATATATAGTGGGAGATACACGCATCTCTTTCCAGGGTTCAGATTCAGTTCTTCTCAACACAGCACCTCCTTAGTTTCATGAAGCCTGGCATTAAACAATCCTCAGTTTGTTAAAATAAGATTCAAGTTAAGTGGGCTATATCTGATGATTACATATCATACTCATTTGTTTTTCAACCACCGATAGTGGAGGAGTAAATTTCGAAAACTTTGCTAGAGGAAGGAAATATGGCAATAGCTTTAAAAAGGCACATGTCTGCTTTTAAGAATTGTTCCTAAGAAGATAACCAGATACACTCAGAAATGGATAAATAAGTATGAATGATTATTAATGCACAGCTAGTAATATTGACAACTACATAGCTAATAATTGAATAGGCAATAAAATTTCGGTATAGCCATAAAATGGAATACTAGGAAGTTATCAAAATCTATAATGTAAACGTGCACCTATTAATGTGGAAAAATGACCAAAATATTGTTAAGTAACAATGTAAGTTAACGAACTATATGAATCCATTTACTTCAAGTTGTACATGCCTAGAGATGTATTGACCTAGACACATGGTTACCAAATGTTTTACTGTGCTCATCCCTAAGTAGCACTATTTAGTAGCACTATTTCAGGAGAAATTTTCTTCTGTACGTTCTATGTATCATTTGGGGGTTTATTAGTTACACTATTTTTTTTGTAATTGGAAAAAAAACAGTAAAGACATTTTCATTTTGAGATAAATAGACTCTAGTTCTCAGTTTGGGTGAAAACATGTGGGTAGCTCCTACCTTACCAAATGTAGTCTGGGTGTGCTATTTGCTGCAACAAAATGCGATAATTAGCTGACTCAGGGTGTATTGCCACTCCAATGACACATAAGATTTTGACTGGTTTACCTCGGTGTGAGTTGAGCAAGATTTGCTGACTCTAAATTTACATGAGCCAAAAATAATTTACAAAAAATCTAAGGATTCTTTCTATCTTTCCGCATGTCATCAGCGGGCTCACCTGGTGTTCCCAATATACAAATCATTCTGCCCTAAAAGCTTGTTGTTGGTTTGCTCAGAATACAAGTGAGTCATTCACACTGAAAGGCTGATGTTTGGGACACAGAAAATAAGATCAGCACCAAGGGACTGCTCCCTTGTGATTCTCTAAACATCCTCTTCCTTCTCAATCCTTCCTAGTATTTGCCAGGTTCATCTGAAATTCATCCCTTGCCTTGTTATACTTCTTGAAGATATGATTCAATTTCCTAATGAATGCATTGGTTTAAAATATTTTATGCAACCTGTCCAATAGCATATGGTGAGACTATGCAAACTATAGATCACATACTGATAAAGTCTATTTTGTCAGTCTGTTAACTAGATTAATACACTAGTTCATTAGATTGATCTGTTAGCTAATTAATAACTTGTCAGAGCTTCACTGCTGTAACACTAATGACTGTCTTACTGATGACTTAGAAGAACATATACCTTCTGATTCATCAAAAGACAATAATTCGAGGCCAGTAATTATTCTTCAAATAATTACTTTGTGTTCTAATGTTCTGAGTGAGTGTTAATAGCTCAGTCATGTTTGATTCTTTGTGACCCCATGGACTGTAGCTCTCCAGGCTCCTCTGTCCATGGGATTCTCCAGGCAAGAATACTGGAGTGGGTTGCCATTCCCTTCTCCAGGGGATCTTCCCAAACAAGTGACTGAAGCCCGGTCTCCTGTGCTGAAGGCAGATCATTGACCATCTGACCCACTAGAGTCCCTGTGTATGTTCCAATAACTCGTAATTCACATGCGATAGTTACAGAAAGTTTTGGTGAATGAAATATCCCTTTCCTTCTTGATGTTAACTGAAGAATTCATTACGTAGTTGTCACATATATGTCTATATGTGGCTTTGTAAGTATTCTGTTTTCAAGTCCGTATCTTTTTCCTCCCTGGTTGGATAAAAGTCATTCACTGTATTTTCATATCTGGAAGAAACAGGACTACATCTTGGAATTCCCAGTGCTCAGCTCATGTCCTGCACCCTGGAAACCCTTCACTCAGGACACTAACATGAATGACTGAAATCTCTGTCTGTCCCCCCTAGGATGTGACTGGCTATTCAAGAGCAGATAATCAATGCTTTAAGTAATAGGAGTTTTGGAGAGGAATCTGAGTGGCCTCTAAAAACAGGACTTTGCCAGGGGAATCTTGGCAAGAGAATACGCTGCAGTTGCCATTTTCTGACTTGCATTTGACTGTGGTCCTCTACCCTCAGTGAGTTCTCCAGATGGTGTTAGTGGTAAAGAACCCACCTGCCAATTCAGGAGCTATAAGACTAGGGTTCAGTCCCTGGGTTAGGAAGATCCCCTGGAGGAGGGCACAGCAACTCACTCCAGTATTCTTGCCTGGAGAATCCCATGGACAGAGGGGCCTGCAAGCTATGGTCCATGGGGTCACAAGGAGCCAGACACGACTGAAGTGACTTAGCATGTACAGGTGCACTGTTTCTTCAGGCTAACTACTCCAAGCCTGGATGGATCTGGGTAGAAATTCACAAATGGGTATCTGCAGAGGACTGTCTCTGATACAGCCCTTGGGACTTAAATTTTGTTTGCCTTTGTTGTTTCTGTTGTCTTTAGAACACAAAGGTTTTCATGAACAGCTTTAGGTTACTTTAATCTTAGTGATTTTTTAAATCTAGAAACTTTTAAAAATGTATTTATTTTTAATTTTTCCAGAACATTTTATTTGCATAGTATTGAAGATTTGTCACAGGTAAGAAAAAATACAGTCACACATGAAAAAATTGGAAATTTAGTAGAATAACTATGAAAATGTTTTAGGATGCTTATTTCCCTTTAATAATAGAATGCTATTCTATTACCACGTAGTCTTTCAAATGCCAAGCCAATTCTGAAACCATGTCATTGACAATTATATGTAAAAATTTTTTCTTTTTAAAAAGCATTTAATTTTGTCTTTGTATTTTGTATCCAAATTTACCTTTTTTCCTTTGTTTTTTAAGAGTCTTTGAAATTATAGATTCATAGTTCTGATTGTTAGATAAGTCTGGGTTGGGCCCTATATTTCCTTACTCATTACAAAGCAGCCCCAGTGATTCTCAGAGATGGCTGAGTTTCACAACCCCTGACTGTTGTTCAGTCTTAAAGAATGGGAAAACCTAGTCTTGCACTTATGAAATTTTCTGACACTAAGCGATCCTTTTCATCTGTCATCTATAATCCCAATATTTGTTAAGAACATAGATATGTGTCGGTTACCGTTTGGCTCTGGGAACAGAGACAATATGATGGGCTGAAAAACAGTCATGTAGAAAGTCAAACTCTACGGTTGATGCATTGAATCAATCAGAGTAG
This sequence comes from Madoqua kirkii, assembly GCA_006408675.1. NCBI lineage: Eukaryota > Metazoa > Chordata > Mammalia > Artiodactyla > Bovidae > Madoqua > Madoqua kirkii. Next base: position 29,824 of record SJYC01125786.1, read on the forward strand.
CTATGTTTACCAGAAAGAACCAGGTTCTTTTAAAATTTCTAAATAATCTTTGGGAAAGCTAAACTGAGCATTTTAAATAGGATATAACTTATTTCTACCTTTTCAGAAGAATGGTTTACACATGTGTTAAACATGTTTTTCTTTCAAACAAAAATATCATCTAGAACTCTGTGCATATATACCCAAGTGGGGCTTTACTCTTCAAATTGTACTTACAGAGTTCTGGTTTGTAATTGTTTGGAAGACTCTTCTTCCCCTTCCACTTGTTTGATGATAGACAGATATCTCTAAGGCTCCCTTCAGAGCATCTCTTCCACTCTCTTACAGGTTCAGTGGGTGAGGTTGGAAGACAGAGGAGACGGATCTGGACAGGTGTGACAGAGCCTCATCCTGTCTAGACTCTGGAATCTGCCTGCTCTCTGCTTTGTCAACAATTTTAGCCCCAAAAGGAAGGCCTGCCCCTGGCTGGCCCCGTGTTTTCTCTGATAAGTGGGTCAATCCGATTCCAGGGTTCCATGCTAAGAATCCAGTACTGGGTTATAGTATTAAGTTATAGTGCACACTTAAGCTTCCTTCTTCAAGCTCATTTTTGTCCATCAGTAATGCATGAGGCAACACTTCCATTGTCATAGGTCTGATTCTTGTTCTTCTCTCTCACTTCGCTCAGAAAAAACAAGAACAATTCCTCATCCTCCCCAGTCCTAAACAGCAGTATCCACTCCCTGCAAGGTCAATTTGTGAGAATGATGCAGGCTGCCTTGAAAAAATCAGAATTATAAGTACATATTAGCAGTGCTGTGGTTAAAAGCACAAAGTAGAACCTCAAACTTTCTGCTATTCGTCAAATATCTGATCTCAGGAAAACCACTCAATAGCCTAGTACCTTGTTTTCCTCATCTGTAAAATGGAATTTTTCTCTTTGGATTATTGCGAAGTTCATACAAGTTGATATTTGTGCATGAGTAACATGTTTACAATAGTGGTTGATATATGATAAATACTTCTTGAATGCTTCCTTTTTGTTGTTGTTGTTGTTGACATTGTTGTACTGTGCAATATGAAAAAAAGAATTTGACTCTTGACACAGAAATAGCCAAGACAGATCATCTCTCTTTCTCTCTTTTTGAAAACAAAATTGATAATCTGCTTTGTAGAGATAAGGATCCTTTCCCACTAAACCAAAATGTCTGGAGACAATTTACTGTGAGGTCAAATCAGTGAATATCACAGAGTAAAGTAATAATAAGTGCATCAAAACTAAATAGATTACATATCTGAGTACTCATGTTTGTTGTAGAATTTGTGTTTGAAATACTATTACATAAAAATGGAATTAAACATGAAATTCTGAAGCACTTTCTGAGAACATAGTTTGAGACCTAGTGCTCTGGATTGCACCTGATTAAACCTATCTTTCCTATCCATAAGGCAAGACTGCTGCTCAATCTCTCAGTCATGTATGACTCTGCAACCCTATGGACTGCAACACTCCAGGCTTCCCTGTCCTTCACCATCTCCCAGAGTTTGCTCAAACTCATGTCCATTGAGTCTGTGATGCCATCCAACCATCTCATCCTCTGTCGTCCACTTCTCCTGCCTTCAATATTTCCCACCTTCAGGGTCTTTTCCAGTGAGTTAGCTCTTCCCATCAGGTGGCCAAAGTATTGGAGCTTCAGCTTCAGCATCATCCTTCCAATGAATATTCAAGGTTAATTTCTTTTAGGATTGACTGGTTGGATCTCCTTGCAGTCCAAGGGACTCTCAAGGGTCTTCTCCAACACCACAGTTCAATAGCATCAATTCTTCGGTGCTCAGTTTTATTTATGGTCCAGCTGTCACATCCATACATGACTCCTGGTAAAACCACAGCTTTGAGTAGACGGACCTTTGTTGGCAGAGTAACATCTCTGCTTTTTAATATGCTGTTAGGTTTGCCATAGCTTTTCTTCCAGGAAGCAAATGTCTTTTAATTTCATGGCTGCAGCCACTATCTGCAGTGATTCTTGAGTCCAAGAAAATGAAGTCTGACACTGTTTCCATTGTTTCCTCGTCTATTTGCCATGAAGTGATGGGACTGGATGTCATGATCTTAGTTTTCTGATTGCTAAATTTTAAGCCAGCTTTTTCACTCTCCTCTTTCACCTTCAAGAGGCTCTTTAATTCCTTTTCACTTTTTGCCATTAGGGTGGTGTTATCTGCATATCTGAGGTTATTGATATTTCTCCCCGAAATCTTAATTTTAGCTTGTGCTTCATCTAGCCTGGCACGTTGCATGCTGTACTCTGCCTTATTAGAGTTTTAAAATTCTAATTAGAGTAACAAAAGGAGGTTCATTTGGAAAGCTACAAATTCTAAATTGAAGCTTAAGAAAAGCTCTCTTTGAATCACTGTTTCTGTTAATATTTCTGATAGCCCTCCTAGGTTCACACCATTCGAACAGGCTCCATTCCCAGTGTGCGCATGCTCAGTTGCTTCATTTGCGACTCACTCTTTGCGACCCCAAGGAGCCCTCTAAAATCCCTTGTTCATGGAATTATCCCAGCAAGAATACTGGAGTAGGTTGCCATGCTCTCCTTCAGGGAATCTTCCCATCCCAGGGATCAAACCTGGGTCTCCTGGTACTCCTGCATCAGCAGGTAGATTCTTTACCACTTGAGCCATCTGGGAAGTGCCTCAATGTAAATAGCACCCCCAAATGACTGGGCAAAATGATTTTCCAGGGTTTTTCCAACCACTTCCCTGAGTATTTTGTGGTTATGCTTGGAGATTTGACCAAGGCTGTTATCTCTTGTGGCAAGCAGAACAATGACACCTCAAATATTTCTATATTCCAATCACTCCGTTTCTCCCCCTCCCCCCCCCCACACACACATAAAATCCTAAAACATGGCAAAAAGGACTTTGGGGCTGTGATGAAGTTAAAGACCAAAACATGGGGAGTGGAGTGGATGCTGGATGATCCTGGCAGGTCCAATCCAATCATGTGAGTTATTAACAGCAGAACAACCTTCCTGGTTGTGACGGGCAGGAGAGATGCCTAAACAATAGTGACCAGGGAGATGCCACTCTTCAGGGTTTGAAGATGGAGGAGGGGGCCACAAGCCAAGGAATGCAGATGGGCTCTAGAAACTAGAAAAGGCAAGAAATCCAGAGGCTTCCCTGAAAACCTCTGAAAAGAATTTTACCCTGCTGATGTCCTAATTTTACCCCAGGAGGCCCTACATGGAATTCTGACCTCCAGGACTAGAAGATAAGAAACTGGAGTTGTTTTAGTCCATTAAGTTTGTGATAATTTGCTACAGTAGCAATAGAAATTTTGAGCAATTCTTCAATGAGTTACTCTTTCAGTTTAAAAAAAAATAAGAACAAGCATAAAATCCCATATCCTTCTTGACAAACTGGACTGATTTAAACGTATGTAGTCGTCCACTCCATAAAGACGTTTGCAGTTTTTTCAGAACCTACAGGATGTTAAATTCTGTGCTACACTTAGCAGCACAGAGATGAAAAGAACAGGAAGCTTTCTCCTGAGAAGTCAGCTGTCTACTTGGGAGAAGCAAATTCTTCATTCTCTTCCTTCTTCCCCATTCATTGAGCAAAGTATATGCACATGGAGGACTTGGGGCATTGGTTTGATTGATTTTCCAATGATTCTAGTAAGTAGTAATATTATCATCCACATCTTACTAAAGGGAAAACTGAAACACAGATGAAGAGCTTGCCAAGGTCAGGTGGTGATAAATGGTATAGTCAGAAAACAGTCCCACACAGCCCGGCTCCAGAGCCCATGGCACTGAGTATTACAGCATACTGCCTCATGCGTGAATAATATACAAATAGTATCAATGTTAAGATGATAAGAAAAGCAATAGAGAGAGAGAGTGGGCATGTTATGCCAGAGTGCTATAGGGCATCAAAGTGATAGCTTCTTGAAGAAGATAAAAAATGGTAACATTCTATCTTACTATGCATTCATAATATTACCTAACATTTGCTCTTTGCCTGTGTATCAGTTAGCCTTTGCTGCAGGACACTCTGAAACTTTATGGCTTAAAATGATAAGCATTTATTCTTATGCATCAGTCTGTGGGCCATCCAAATGGTTCTCCTGGACTCAGTTGTCCAGTGAAATTTAGGTGGACAGCTCTGCTTATCTAGGTTGGGCTTCCCTAGATATTGGGAGTCGGCTGGCTGTGGGCTGGGATGCTCCCGTCTAAGTTTTGGGTGCACATACTGCTCTGGTTGCTGCCAGTATCCGTTGGCTTGTGGTTGCCTGCCTCCACAGTCATAGGCTCCTCTGTCCAGGGGGTTGTCCAGGCAAGAATGGACCACCGTGGTTTGCTGTTTCCTTCTGCAGGGGATCTTCCCGACTCAGGAATCACACCTGTGTCTCCCTCTCTGGCAGGTGATTCTTTACCACTAGCACTGCCTGGGAAATGCAGTCTTTGCCATAAAAGGTAACATATTCACAGAGTCCAGCTGCCCAGGTGGCTCAGTGGTAAAGATTCTGCCTGCCAATCTGGAGACACAGGTTCGATCCCTGAGTTGGGACGATCCCTTGGAGAAAAAAATGGGAACCCACTCCAGTACTTTCCCTTGGGAAATCCCATGGACAGAGGAGCCTGGAGGGCTACAGTCCATGGGATTGCAAGAGAGTTGAACATGACTTAGGGACTAATCAACAAGCAATTTACAAATTCTACTAATTAGGATGCAGATATCTATTTTTTTCAGGGGAGGGCATTATTCAGCCCACTCAACTACAGCCTAAAGGGGGTGCGGGAGCAGGAGGGCCTGGAATTTGGGAAGGTCATCTTGAGCAAAAAGACAAGATGGTCCAGAAAGGGCTTATTGTGGAAGTGACCACCAAGGATGTCTGGGGAGAAACATCCTAAGCGATGTAAATGCGAAGGCAGTGATGGGGAGTGCATCAATATGATGCAGGAAGTGAGGGCAGAAGAGAGACACAATGAAGCTGGTTTTGCACAGATTAAGTTAAGGTGATCATGGAACCTTCAAATCTTGCGTTCAGTGGAAGAAAGACTTACAGGGGAAGGAAATGGAAACTTGCCCCAGTCTTCTTGCCTGGAAAATTCCATGGACAGAGGAGGTTTGTGGACTACAGTCCATGGGGTCATACACAGTCAGATATAACTGAGCAAAAGTACACATACATACACATGTGTTAGAACTCTTGGAACTCTGTACTCAAAGAGGAGGTGAGGTCATGGTCCAGGATGAGGTCAGCTCAGAGAAAAACACAGAAGTCAGGGGACACAGCCCATTTGGCAAACAGTGTTTAAGGTATAGCTGACTTTAAGTTCATCTGTCTACAGAAATGTGGATTTTCAACAGTAAAGAGCTTATCTCTTTTCTTGGATAGCATTCAAGCTAGGCTAGGCTCTGATCTCAGTCCATGGGAAATGTCCAACCTCCAAGCTGTAGATATTCACAAAAGGACTTAATATGTGTTCCTTCCTGAGCCACTTTCCTGATCACCACTGAATCACTTGTTCCTTCCACAGCTTTGCATCCTAACCTCCAGGATGTCTTATACTTTGGGCCAACATCCTGTGCTTGTTGGGTGCAAGAGTTCATTGGCCATGTTAATTTTGACAGCCAGGAATGACAGTGATTCTATCACAGGAAATCAAGACAGGCAATGGTGTTTTCTAATGGAGCAATTCTCTAAGAATAGCTGCACAAAAAGAGGAAAACCCCAAAAGAGGAAGATGCCTGGTTGAAATTTACTTACTCTTATAATCTCCTTACATGACAGTGTGAGAAGGCTAAGTATAATTTGATGAAGGTACTAAGATTATCAAGGGGTCAGAACTACTATTCAGGTGACAATAAGCCTTATCTGTCACAGTTGAAATAAATATTTCATGAAATATTTTGTACTTTTTAAAAATGATATATTTCTGCTTGCATTGATTTTTAAATTTTTAAAACATTTTATATAGAATATAGTTGATTTACAATGTTGTTACACTAATTCTTTGTCTTATATTTGGTCTTTACATCGTATCTCTCCTTGGTGATGATACACAGAATTTGTGAATTTAGGGGAACAAAAGTTTATGTTAGAGTGATATTTTATTCCACTATTACTTGTGTTAAATCCTTATTTAGTATTCATGAACAAACACAGAGAATGATGTTTGACTTATCACAGTATTCATGCCCTCCCTAGACTCTTTATCGATTATTTAATATGAATGTGATAATTATCTCAGATTCTAATATTACCCCAAACCCCGTATCTTACTATTGCTGCCAAATTCAGTGGACTGGGACTATCTTTAGACAGATTAGTTTTAATAGTAAACCATGTACTATAGTCAAATCAAACATATGAACAAATTTGATACAGCTATAAGATGCCATAATCAACAAGAAGGCAACTACTCTCTACTAAATTGAGGCTTCAGATGTGTTATGAAGACCTAGAACACTCTTTATGAAGCGCCTAAACTTGTATAATCACTCTCAGAAGCATTAGCTCAGCATCAATCACGCCCAAACAAAAAGCCATTGTGTTGGGTTGACTCTTTCCAGCCTTGAACAGAAACTGAAACTAACCTTGATCAATCACTCAGATGTTTCAGCAGCATGAGTCTATGATGTATAGCTGAATTTTTCCTTTCCACAAGAGTATTCGGTCTCATATTGGCCACCTTTATGGCTGAGATGGCCACTTGAAAATTCTTTGCCACTAAACAATTTTAGACCAAGTTCACTCTTCCCATATTTTATGAGGTGTGTACATGACAAGGATGTTGATCAAGATTGTGGTCTGTGCACATCTTCACATCCCAACTTTTCTTGAAGTCCCACTATGGTACACTTCTAAACAAAGAGAGTAAGTACACATTCCAAGATGCAAATTAGGCCTCCATCAAAATGTGGCCCCTGTTCCTCCTGCCGTGAGTCACCCTAAACAGTGACTCCTAACTTTTCGGCTTCTTAGAAGTATCTAAGATCCTTTAGAGATATCAAAGATCGCAAAGAGTCGGACAAGACTGAGCGACCAAACAGCAGCAACAGTGCCCTCTCATTAGTTCTATACACTCTATCAAAGGCCTGCCCTAGGCCAGCCTACTGGCCCTTGGGTATTGGGAGAGAGAGAATAGGATTTGACCCTCCAGATGATTTTGAAGCTTGAGAGAATTAATTACTGACATAAAGAATATAGAGCCCCTTTTCAATCAATATCATGTCCAAGTCTTCAATCATGATTTTCCAAAAGTTTATTTATATTCTTACGTTTAAGAAAGGCTATCTAATAATGATGCTGAATTGGCTACGAGGGAAGCCACCATTTACAACCACTGAGCTGGGTGTTGTGTACTTTTTATTTAATCCCCATGGCAGCCTGATGAGGAAGTTTTTATTTATTAGCTTCAGTCTGTAGATCAAATGTCTGGAGTTCAGCAAAGAAACTTGCTCAAGGCCAAACAGTCAGTGTGTAACAGAACTAAGACATAAGTGCCTGTGTGTCAGATTCCAAGTAATCAGAATGAGAGAAAGAGGCTGAAGGCTGTGGGGCTGTTTGGAGTGGAAGGCTTACCAGAGGAAGTGAATTTAAACTGTTAATTTGGAAGATAAGAGGAAGCCAGAGTGAGGAGGCTAGAGGGGTTGATGGGGGAAGAAAGAGCTGCTGGAAAGGAGGGATAGAGTGTTCCAGGTGAGGGTGAGAGCTGCGGGCTGGGTACCAAGTATCAAGGTCTGGAAGTGAAAGAGAATATGCTGGTGATCCAGGTGAGGATGAACATGCAATGTCCCTAACTGACTCAGCAGGGCTACCCTGGTAGCTCAGTAGGTAAAGAATCTGCCTGCAATGCTGGAGACCTGGGTTCAGTCTCTGGGTTGGGAAGATCCCCTGGAGAAGGGAAAGGTTACCCACTCCAGTATTCTTGGGCTTCCCAAGTGGCTCAGCTGGTAAAGAATCTGCCTGCAATGCAAGAGACCTAGGTTCGATCCCTGGATTGAGAAGATCCCCTGGAGAAGGGTAAGGCTATGCACTCCAGTTTTCTGTCCTGGAGAATTTCATGGACTGTATAGTCCATGGGGTTGCAGAGACATGACTGAGTGACTTACTTTCACTTTCTAACTGATTCAAATTGAAATGGTGAGGTATCAAAATTAACATATCAGGGAATTTATGAAAAAGAGATTACACTGAGTTTACACAATCTGGATTTATATATGATAAAATAATGACAAGTTGAATTTCCGATTCAGTATTAGGAAAAAGGCATATGATAATTCAGCAAGGATATGCGAAAAGCTTATTACAGACAGTAGGTAAAAAAGAAGACTTTACTTTTAAGACCAGCAGTGTGTTTATTTTCTAAGATCATTGTCATCATCCATTCTAGAAGAGGATCATCAATTGTAGTTTTTCCATTTAGTTAAAGAATCTAATTCTCAGAGCTTTTCTTCCAGCAAGCAAGTCCAGAGACATCACTTTGCTGATAAAGGTCTGTATAGTCAAAGCTATGGTTTTTTCCATTAGTCATATACAGATGTAAGACTTGAATCAAAAGGAAGGCTGAGAGCTAAAGAATTGATTCTTTCAAATGGTGGTGCTAGAGAAGACTCTTGAGAGTCCCTTGGACTGCAAGGAAATCAAACCAGTCAATTTTAAAGGAAATCAACCCTGAATATTCATTGGAAGGACTGATGCTGATGCTGAAGGTCCAATACTTTGGCCACTTGATGCAAAGAGCTGACTCACTGTAAAAAGACCCCCAGTGCTGGGAAAAACCAGTCAATTTTAAAGGAAATCAACCCTGAATATTCATTGGAAGGACTGATGCTGATGCTGAAGGTCCAATACTTTGGCCACTTGATGCAAAGAGCTGACTCACTGTAAAAAGACCCCCAGTGCTGGGAAAGATTGAGGGCAAGAGGAGAAGGGGGTGGCAGAGGATGAGATGACTGGATGGCAACACTGACTCAATGGATGTGAGCCTGAGTGAACTCTGAGAGACAGTGAGGAACAGGGAAGCCTGGCATGCTGCAGTCCATGGGTCACAAAGGGTAGGACACGACTTAGAAACTGAACAACAAGCCTCAGAGAGGGCCTGTGGCTTGTCCAAGGTCTTAGAAACTGCCTCGATTGTCCTGAGGTAATCCTGGGATATGGGGTGATTGATTCTAGAACAGAACTCTTTTTTTACTCAGCCATACTTGCAGACGAGTCTATAAACAACACTTGCCTTCAGGCCTATTTTAACCTCTTCCTTCCAAACTCATTTTAAAGTGTTGAAAATGCACATTGTGCCTGCAAGTCCACATTTTGGGAATAAGGACAGTTTCAGAAGTAATAAATGAAATCAGATTCGATCATCTTCCTTTTTCAGTTTACAAACTGTCTCATTTCACTGACTTCTTGCATCTTGGGCAGGAGAACTCCTCCAGTATATTCCAAACATTTTGCAAATCAGCTCACAAGGGGAGTAATATTCTGATTGCGTATAAAACAAACTGTGACACCAAGTGCAGGGCACCTTTGAAACAGCAGATACCTGGGAAGGAGCTGCGTGCCCTGGAGTCTGAATTACTTCACACCTGGAAACCAGCAGGCCCTCCAGTTCAGGGAGTGGTACACAAACATTTTTTTTTTCTTTTTATTAATAAGTCTCATTAACTCTGGTTCCAGCTTTTGTTCCTCCCTGGCTTTCGTAAGAAGTGTCCCCAGCACAATGACACAATGTTCTGCTTGTTTGCATGACCAAACACAGGAAGTGTAATGGGGAAAAGGACTGCTAGTGAAATGAGTTAGACACTTGATACAGACGTGACAAGTGCCAAGCTGACTTCCATGCAGGAGATTCTGGTCGCACTTTATGTGGAAATAACGTAAGAAAACATGACCAAAGGAGCGGCACAAATCTAATTTCAGCTTCTGAAACAACAGAAACCTACTGCTGTCTTGTAATAAATACCCCTTACAGTGGGATCACCTTTACGCATTTAGTATTTGTGTATGTATGTGTCTGTCTGTCTGTCTATTACCTATCTATCTTTGATCTATCAACAAATGTCCTTATACATATTAAGACAGAATTCGGAGTTCTCAATAATCTGATAACACCAAAAAAGACCTAGTGAGTGACTACTCACTCATGATAAATAGTATAGTGTACTATGTCTTTAGTAGGCATTATTTGATGCTAAATGATTAACTCCAAGTTAGAATACTTTAAAAGATGCAAATCAGGGAATAACAATTAAAAATATGCCTGAAGAGAAAATAAAACTATGTACACAGATTACAAGGTAAAACTTTATCAGTTTGTTTTCTTCTATCTATATATAATATGGGTACACTATATGCAAAATATTATAATAATTTTATATGATATATATCACATGTGCACATATGACATATGTATATTTCATATATATATACAAACAGGAATAGAACTGGCAAGAGGGAGGGGACATATGTATACCTACGGCTGATCCATGGTGCTGTTTGACAGAAAACAACAAAATTCTATAAAGCAATTATCTTTCAATTAAAAAATAAATAAAAATTAAAAAAGAATTTTGTAGAAGGATGAATACTGAAAAGAAATCAAGGTGACAGAGAAGAAAAATTCATTTACAAACATGGTACAAAAGAAAATGAGTAATATCCTTTCAAAAGAGGTGAAGTGTGGAGTGGGGGTGCATAGTGATGGAAGAGGGAGCAGCTTTAATAATACTTTTATTACACCTGTATGTCCTTCAAACAACATAAACAAATACAAACAGTAAGTGAAGACATCATGGTAACAAGATAATGGAACTCTTCAAGACCAATTCCACATAACTGATTTTTGAAAAAAATTTAATCTAATTTATCACCATTTAGTTACATTGGCCAGAGACTCTACATTTCACAGGATTCTATCCATGATGGGGGAAGGCTATGTTAAGATTATTCAAGAGATAGTGCCACTCTTCCAAGATTTTTCTCTGTGTCAGTCATGCCATTGATGACATGGTGCATTTCAGATCCCAGGAAACATGCTTGAAATGTGCAGACGTTTAACCCTGGACACTAACATTTTTTATTTTGTCACATACAATCCTGTAAAGAGAGCACAGTATTTTGAACAGGTTCTTTAACTCCTTCCTGCCTCCGGAGATGTGGTTTGGAGTGTGGACCTTCCCGGAGCTGAACCTATCAAATCTCAGAACTATATATAGAGAGAGATCAAGTCAAGTCCACATAAGTCTGTGCAGCCTCCCAGTGTACTCAGCCCCTGTGAAGGGAGGCTTCCTAGGCACCCGGGCTTTGTGGAATGGAGTCCCGAAAGACAAGCCGGAGTTTACAGTAAGCTTCCCGGATGGCTAATGGCAGGGGTAACAACACTACACCTACAGCTTGACTTGGCTTGTAAAAACCTACCACTGTTACCAGACAGTGTGGCTCAGGCAGTTAGGCGAGTCAACTGCCACTGCGAGTTCCAGAAAAGCCTACAGCAATTCCCGTTCACGTGCCCAGTCTCGCCTTTGATTGATTCTGCCCCGTTCAGCAGAGATTGCAGCATGCTTATTATACACAAGGTTCAAAATGCCATCTAGTTGTAGAGCATGTAGCATCAGACTGCGGTTACAATCAACTTGGGAATTCATTTAACCAAACACGCTGAATATCGCTGATGCTTAATATTTATCAACTACCTAGGAAGGGTGCTACAGTGCTTTCCACATGTGTATCTTACCAGTCCTCACAACTCTAAAAAGAAAGTACTATTATTAGTGCTATTTTGGAGGCAAGGAAGTAAACTAAAGGGAAAACTGACATAGGTCTTTTAGTTAGTCAAATTAGTGGTGATATTCAAACCTATAACAAAGGCTTTGGGGACCCTGCTAGCCACTGCCTCCCCACCACCCACAACACACACCCCATCAGGAAGCATCCTCAGGCATTGGCTAATGGCTGGAAATCATCCTATTTAAATATATGAATTAAGACCAGGGACTTCCCTGGCTAAGATGCTGCACTCCCAGTGCTGGGGGCCTGTGTTCGAACCCAGGTCAGGGAACTATGATTCCACATGCCACAACTGCAACCCAAACAGAGCCAAATAAAAAATAAATAAAGACCAACTGACAAATCTACCTGCCACCACTGAGAATTTTTTCCAAAACTATGATTCTCAAATATGATTGCAATATGTTAACAGAATAATTTCAAATGTTTCTGTCCACCACGGGAAAAAATGGAGAGAAAAACCATCAGGTCAAACTTCTGTAAACGTCTTGTTTTTAAGTCAAATATATATATATATATATATATATATATATATATATATAGCAAGTCTTTCTCACCTGCAAAGAGCAATGCCATTCTCCATTTAGCTATCATACTCATAAAGTGATTGCTTTAATAGTCTGAAACGGGTCTCCAAGATTGATAGGATCAAAGGAGAGAAAACCCCTCCTAAGAATGCTCCAGTGCGTCTAACATGTAAGCGGTCATTTTTCCAGGCAGTGCCATGTGAGATGAAAATAAAGGAAGATAAAAACAGAAGAATCCAGGCAATAGCAGGGCGGCAGCAAGAGAAGCACAGCGGCCGCTCCCCACAGGCTCTGTCTGTGGCTGCTCGTATCCTCTTCCTTTACCCCACGGACACCCTGATGTCCTGCTTCATTTTTATTTTTCCAGTTGTGGAATTTTCTGTTGGCCTTTGATACCATGTGAATAAAGGAGTTCAGCCCAGGCCAATACAAACTTATTCATAGGACGAGTCTCACTTTCGCAACTTCCCCACCAGCCTGCCTTCTAATGGCTCCAGTAACTCGGATTTAAATCATGCTAAATCCCATCTCCTCTTCTACTTGCTCTTAATGATTAATCTGCTCCTCTGCCAAGAAAAGATGACACTCCTTGTCATACTTCCAGTTCCTGTGGTCAAAATTAATTAATTCAACCAATATTTATTAAGCATCACTATGAGGTAGGCAGTGAGCAAACAATGAAATTTCCCCCTGCCTCCACAGTCCTCTATAAAAATACAGAAAGGATAACTCTTCTCCTCTGGACTTAGAATATGTATTCTTAAAGGAGCTGAACTGAAAAAAAAACCATTTAATGCATTTAAGATTATGTACTTTAAAACTGTTTAATTCATCAAAGTACCTAGCAAGCTATACTGGTTGATAACTATTTATTTTACCAAACTTTAAATGGAAAGATTTTTATTCTTGGGAGAGAAAATTATTTTTCATTATGTCTTCACCCAGGTCTGAAGCTGTCAGAATTAGCTTTTGGATTCAGTCACAAAAAGGAAGTTGATTATAGTGAACTCAAATAGGCAACCAGATTTTTCTACCAATAAGTACAATAGAACAGAAACAAGTTCTCATCTACCTGTGGAAATCGTGATCTCATGCCCAAATTTTAGGGAAATGAAGCTTATGTCTAATTATCATTAATACCAGTAATTATTATTCCTTATTTGTTAAACTTGTACCTGTAAAGGACAAATCTAAGATATCAGCCTTTTATAGCTTTTTAAATTTAGAATATAGGTGTTTACAATGTTGTGTTGGTTGCAGCTATCCAGCAAAGTGAATTAGTTATACAGATATACATGTCCACTCTTTTTTATGACCCATATAGGTCATTACAGAGTACTGAATAGAGTTCCTCGTGCTAACAATGGGCCCTTATCAGTTATCTGTTTTATTTATAGCAGTGTGTATGTATCAACCTAAATCTCCCAATTTATCCCTCACCTCCCTTTCTCCTTTGGTAACCATAAGTTTGTTTTCTACATTGGTGACTCAATTTCCATGTTTAAATAGCTTCAGTTCAGTTCAGTTCAGCCGCTCAGTCATGTCCGACTCTTTGAGACCCCATGAATCACAGCAGGCCAGGCCTCCCTGTCCATCACCATCTCCCAGAGTTCACTCAGACTCACGTCCATCGAGTCCATGATGCCATCCAGCCATCTCATCCCCGGTTGTCCCCGTCTCCTTCTGCCCCCAATCCTTCCCAGCATCAGAGTCTTTTCCAGTGAGTCAACTCTTTGCATGAAGTGGCCAAAGTACTGGAGTTTCAGCTTCAGCATCATTCCTTCCAAAGAAATCCCAGGGCTGACCTTCAGAATGGACTGGTTGGATCTCCTTGCAGTCCAAGGGATTCTCAAGAGTCTTCTCCAACACCACAGTTCAAAAGCATCAGTTCTTCAGTGCTCAGCCTTCTTCACAGTCTAACTCTCACATCCATACATGACTACTGGAAAAACCATAGCCTTGACTAGATGGACGTTTGTTGGCAAAGTAATGTCTCTGCTTTTGAATATGCTATCTAGGTTGGTCATAACTATTCTTCCAAGGAGTAAGGGTCTTTTGATTTCATGGCTGCAGTCACCATCTGCAGTGATTTTAGACTCCACATATTAATGACATCATCTGATATTTGTCTTTGTCTGACTTAAGGAGTTTTAAAAAAATAATTTGGAAAACAATAGGTCTTTTGTCAAGGTCTTGTTATTTCAGGTAACTAGGTATTTTCCAAACATATCTTTATTATTCTTTCTTGTCATATTTTATAATGCAAAAACAACCACCGCTTTATCCATATTTGTATACATCCCCTTCTGTGTTAAGGAAAAAGTTGTATAAGCTCACAAAAGATGAGCATCCTCTGGTTCTCATATTTGTTTTGTTGGGATGGCTTTGCTCTGTATTTATGATTGCTCAGTTGGGTAAATTTAAAACTACCATAGTGTTTTATAGAAAAGTATTTCTAGATGAATTAAATCTTTAAGAAATCCCCCACATCTCACATTGGCCAACCTAGACTTACTGTCATGAAGGGTACTCAGCTTCCTGCCTCTGACCCATAATTTTATATGTGAAAGTCATCATCAAAGCTTGCAAAACCAGTTGTATTGAGCAGGTCCAGATACCAAACCTCCCCTCTGTGATTTCAAACAGTCAACAGCTGCTCGGCCTGTTCTTCCCATCACTGTTCATGATTGCGTTAGAAAAAAATCCACCTTAAAAAAAATAGTGAAAACTGAGAAGAGCAAAGCAACCAGTGGCAACGAAGAGACACGATGCCATTATCAAGCTCAGCTCATTTTCTTGGGCTCCTGCCCAATGGGACTAAATTCCCTTTACAGCAGGGGATGGTTTCAGCTGACCTGCTGTGAATATCCCAAGTGAGTCACTGCCGTTAACTCCATGAGCGCCATTTGCTGTCCACTTGGACATTTCTGAACAGCTGCTGGGCTCCGGTGCCAACTCTTAACTGGAAATATGGCTGGTCTGACTCAGTTTCAGAAGGGGGAAAGAAGCAGGGAGAGGGAGGGAGAGGATGAGAGAGAAAACACACATGCCTCCTCCAAAAAAAGACTGAAAACTCTGTTTTTTCCCTCCATTGATCATGGTGCAAATGCATTTTGAAGAAGTAAGAATGCTAAATCCAGTTTGTCACCATCTCTGTTTTGTCTTCTATTATTTTACTCATGAAGTTGGGTGAGGGTTTTATACTGAAATTATTTGTTGATGTGGAAACTTGCAGCCTGCAATATGTCACTCCATTCCCACTTTTTTAGACATATTCATCATATTATTTTCCCAACACAAAAGTGAATATTTCCTTTACTTTAAAAATATTCTTTCATAAAACTGAAAGTCCATTTTGATTCAATCCACAACTTTTTTTGGAGCATTTGCTAGAACAGCCTTCTGGACTAGACATTAACAAGGATTCTGAGAAACGTCAGACATGATCCCAAGATTCAAGAATTTGTAATAAAATGAAGAGAAGAAGCCTGTTTAAATAGACGGTCCAGGAACAATATAAGGGAGTGTGCATAAAAGTGCCAGGTGCCGGGTACAGCTACCAGGGGCTGTAGGAACTCAGAGAAGGGCTCTGGGCTGGTGGCTTTAAATCTGGAATGATGGTAACTGACACTAACAACTGAAATTGAATTCACTTTATAAACACGGGCTATGTGTCATAGCTGGGCACGCAGCCTCAGTGTCTAACTTAAAGGCTGAAATATGCTCACAGGACCCCAACATTTCATTCCCGGGGAAGTCTGTGATTTGTGTGCATTGTTCTGTGCACAGACACATGTATACATTTTTCAAAAACTCTTGTATAACCAGAAACACCAAACAGATGACATTATACTTGTTCTCCTGGGAATATTTATCTACTATCTTGTGGGCAGTGAACAAACAGCGATCCAGGTTTCTGGGGGCTTATCAAGACTTAGAAAGTAGACTAACAGGGTGCCAAGGGTTGTTTTACTTTGAAAACTCTCCCTACCCAACTCTGGTCATTTCTTGAAAGGAGATTTCAGAGGGGACTACAACAGGCTATGTCTTAACCTTCTTTTATGATGATGAGGTCCCTTAGACTTATAGACTTTTTGAAACAGTTTCAGCACGTACAAATCTTTCCCCTGGGTGGTAAAAGTAGAAATGCTCTTCAGTGATCATTTGTGCTTTGAGTTTATTTACCTGTCACCATGTCATGCGGTGCCTGTTGGCTCAGTGGTAAAGAATCTGCCTGCCAATTCAGGAGACACAAGAGACGTGAGCTCTGTATCATGGTCAGGAAGATCCCCTGTGGTCAGAAATGGCAACTCACTCTATTCTTGCCTGGAAAATTCCATGGACAGAGCAGCCTGGTGGGTTACTGTCCATGGGGTCACAAAGCCTCGGACAGGAGCAACCAACACTAACACACACTGTGTCATTTACTCCAGTTCACTCCAGATTTGGGTAAAAGGAGCTTGTTCTCGAAAAGCTAGGATAATGCTTGTTAACTGAATGAGTGAGGATATGTAATTAGTCTCAAAGTACTTGATTGTGATGTGACCACAAATTCAATATGGAAAAAATAAGCCTGAAGTTTCAATCCTGAGGAGGCTTGCAAATCTTAGAAAATAATAAATCCAAAAGAGCACTTTGGTTTGGGGTCCTGAAACCAACTACCAGTTTTCCCTGTAATTTCTTAATTTATGTCTAAGGCTGCTAGAATAATTAGTGAACTATTTTCAGTTTTCCCTAGAAGAAAAAAAAAAAAAAAAAAAATTACACATAATTAAAACATCACCCTTATCTAGAATTTCATATAATCAAGTCTGTCTTAAACCTTGTCTATGGGCTTCATGGGGATAAAAGAGCTTTTCTTCAAGTGAGGAGCCATGCCAGAAGGGCAGACACTTTGAAGGGAACTAAGACTTATGCAGTGAATACGGACAATGAATGATACTACAAGTCGATTCATGAGTAATTTTGCTTTCATACTGTGGTATAGTGGTAAGACGAGAAGCAGAGAGACGAAAGGAGAAATAAGGAAGGTGAGTTCTGTGGAAAAATGGATGAAGACCTAGTTATATATGAGTGAGGGAAAGTTAAGAGGAAATTCCAAAAGGAAGATAACAGTTGACCCTGGGTTCTCCGAATGCCCTTGCTCAGTCATTTTGGGCAGGTAGTTAGAGGGAATGCTAGCCAACAAGAGCAATATTCATCCAATAAATGTTTACTGAAGTGCTTATTATAAGCCAGGTGTTCTTCTGAGTAGTGGAGATACTATTGTGAACCAAATCAACTCTTTGGTACTACGATCCTCACATTTCAATGTGGAAAATATATAATAATAATATATATATAATAAAATACAGATCTGTATTCTAAAGTCAAGTAGACATTATAATCTAATGTCCATGATATAATAAGTCTATCATATAATCATAATATAAAAAGTCAAATGGCTAATGTGAAAAATAACACAGGGTAATGTGATGTTAATTGCGAGTATGTGGCACTGTGAACGTGCAGGTGACTTTCACATCTCAACAAGATTTGCTTGTTCTTAGAGCATAGTGTGCTTGGTGGGAGTGGGGCTAGGACAGGGGTGGTAAAATTTCTAGGGAGGAGACACAACAATCCAGACTTCAAATTTCATATGATCTTATACACCCTGCTAAGAAATCTCATTTCTGTAAGCAAATCAGGAGCCAAGGAAGAATCCTTAAGCAGGGAAATGACATGACATCATTTGCATATATTAATAAATCAGTTTCACAACAGAAACAGCTTTGGGGTGAACAACTCCAGAGATAAGGGGTCTCAGTTAGGAAGCTAGTTGTTTCTGTACTATGTGTTTAGTTGGGAAGATTAAATGCAGGCCTCAGTGAATCTGGTAGTCTGAGCTTTAGGTAGATGGAATTCTAGACCAGATGACCACTGTGAATAGTTAACCCAGTTAACTTGCTTATTGGAAGTGGATTGAGCGGTTTCTCTTAGCTCCACTCTACCTGTTTGGATTCCTTGCTCTGTCTGGTAATAGCAGAACAGTCTCTGTTGTACAAACTGTGTCACAGCTAACAATTATGCATTCTGGAAAAAATATAAAAATATCAATTACTTAAGATATTGGAAAGACACAAAACGACACAAAGTGAAGGCAGAGACTGAGGGGCAGTGATATTCGGAAGAAGGAAATAATAACTGATAAGTTTTCTTCTTGTAACTGTTTTGTTGTTACTGTTTGTTTGTTTTGCTAGATAGGAAGTCTCAGTCTGGCAATTAAAACTTGGATAATAAGCAATAGCTTTTCAGACTTGAAGAGCCCAAAGACCTATTTTGGGGAGACCAAACGAAATAGGAGATAGCCAGAGAATTATATATAAGATTTTATGCATAAATTCTATGTCTCTGAATTACCCTTGAAATATGCATGCATAAGGAAGATTCCAGATAGTTCAGGTGAAGCTAAAGGAAGTAAACAGAGATTTTAGCTGCTGCCCACCACAAGGATGACAAAGTTAGAATTCGATTCTAACCAAATTAACTGCCTACTCAAAGCAAAAGAATCAATGATCTTTGGAGGGATATAACTGGAGAATCCAGTGTCCCTAAAACATATTTTTTACAATGTTCAGTTTTATTAGGCATACAGACAAACTTATTAAACATACAAAGAAACATAACAGAAACCCTAGAGAAAAGATGAAATGGAATTTGGTTTCAAAATGACCCATACATTCGAATTGGCAAACAGGGATTTTAAAGTAAATATTTTAATTATCATCCAAAATACGAAGAAAATATATTGTAATAAATTAAAAATGCTAAGTAGAAATTATAAATAATAGCAAAGTAAGACTGAAAAATATAATACCCGAAGAAAAAAAAGCCAGTGACGTTTTAAATAAATACAGTTACAAAGTCTGAAGAACAGGGAGAAGAAAGATTGGCCTGTGGGACAAGATCAAAAGTCCTAATATATGTATCAGTTAAGTCCTAGAAACAATAGGTCATGAAGAAATATTTGAAGTAATAATAACTAAAAATTTCCTAAGTTTGGTGAGATAAATCTAGGTTCAAGAAGCTCAGCAAACTTAGTCAAGATACACAGAAAATCATAGTGAGGCCTATACGATTAAAGACGACCAAAGATTAAAAGAAGTTCTTGAAGCATCCAGAGAAAATGACACATTATATCCAGTGAAACAATAGTATAAGTAGTTGATAACTTCTCCTCAGAAGCTATGGAAGCCAAAAGGCAATGAACCAATTTGTTGAAATGATAAAAGCAAAAAGCTTTTAAGTTAGAGTTCTATATTGAATGAAAAGAATCTTCAAGAAGGAAAGCAACATCAACCCATTTTCCATTAAATAAAAATTAAGAAAATTTATTGTCAGCAATCTGTCCTACAAGATATGCTTTGAGGAGCTCTTCAGACTTAAGAAAATTGACGCTAAACACACATTGACTCTTCAGAGAAAAAAATGAAGAACACTAGGAATAGGAAATAAAAAGCAAAAAAATGACAATTTTGTACTATAAGATTTATGAAGCTTGTAGGTGATGAAGCTGAAGTTCCAATACTTTGGCCACCTGATGCGAAGAGCTGACTCACTGGAAAAGACCCTGGTGCTGGGAAGGACTGAAGGTGAAAGGAGAAGGGGACGGCAGGATGAGATGGTTGGATGGCATCACCACCTCAACAGACAAGAGTTGAGCAAACTCCAGGAGGCGGTGGAGGACAGGGGAGTCTGGTGTGCTGCGGTCCACCAAAGGCTGCAGTCTGGTCGCAAAGAGCCGGACATGACTTGCAACTAAAGAATAGCAATGATCTTTATGCCAACTATGGCATAAAGGATAGGAAACCTGAAACTATGTAATTGCTAAGTTTGTGCATTTACATGAAGTGATATGATATTAACTCTAAGTGGACTGCTAAAATTAAAAAGTGTATACTCAGTCCTGAGAGCAATAGCTAAAAATTAATGCAAAGTGGTGTAGCTACAAAGCCAATATAGACAGCCCCTGACTTACAATGCTTCAAGCTCTGATTTTGCAACCTTAGGATGTTGTGAAAATGACATGCCTTCTGTAAAAACCATACTTCAAATTTTGAATTTTTATCTTTTCCCAGGCTAACAATATGTGGTATGATAGTCCCTTGTGATTCTGAACAGCAGTGGCAACCCACAGCTCCCAGTCAGCCACATAATCATGGGGGTAAACAACAATACACTTACAACCCTTCTGTACCATTGCTTTTCACTTTCAATATGGTATTTATTAAATTATATGAGATAGTCACCAGCTAGCAGTAAAACTGGCTTTGTGTTAGATCATTTTGCCCAACTGTAGGATATTTAAGGTAGGCTAGGCTAGGCTAAGATGGCCACAACTGGGGCCCTTTTGTCCCTGGTCTCCTCCTGACGCAGACAACTGGCCAGAGTGCCCCAACCGGATAAGGAACAAGAGACTTTACTGACCTCTCTCCCCTTCCCTCTCTTTCCTCTCCTTAAGCCTTCCTATCCTTCCCCGTTTTTCTAGTCCCCCGGTCCTGGACACAGGAATCTGGTCGAAGGGCCTCAGCCTGAGCTGAGGATTGGAGACTGATCACCTCATCTTGGCAGAGAACTCGAATTCTGGTCTGATTTCTAGTAGGGCCGAGTTCAAGTCCTCCCTTCTCTGGAGGCCCAGGGTAAAGTCCCATAATGCCTGGGTATCTGCAGATGGCAGGATTCATCTCTAAGGGCACCCCTTTCAGCCCCTCTCTCCCGCCTTCTCCCTCTTCTTTCAACCTGGCTTCCTTTCCTCCCTTTGAAATCTTTGAAGCTGTTAGTACTTGGATCTGAAGTTCTGTGTCTCTATAGGAGGTTTTCTGAGAGACTATGTTCTTGCATTTAAGGGAGTGTGTGATGAGGACTGCCAGGTTTATATGTGTGTGTTTTAACTCTGTGTTCTGTGTTGTGATTTTTGATGACCATTTTGCTTTGTCTGGCCACCATTTGGTTTAGACCTCCCACCATTTTGTTAGAAATTGCTTTTTTACCCTGTGCCTTGAGACCAGGGCTCTCAGAAACACTTATCTAGACCATCTCTTGCTCCTGAGACTGAGGGAAAAGGGGAAAAAAACTTTAAAAATGTTTATTTATTTCAACTGTTTTTTAATAAACTAGTAAATTTTATGTTGTAATATCTAATTCATGACTAAACTTAGAAAATGAAGCTAGATCTTGCACTGTGTCTATCTAAATGTCTTGGTATGTCTTTGTCTCTGGGTAATATTTTTGAGGTTAATTTGTAAATGAGCTCTATTTATTTGGCTTAAGAAAAGGTAAGCACTTACAAATCAAATAATTCTAAATTAAACAAATTCCAGGTTCATGTGAACTGGGAAATATTCAGTATTAAATACCTGATATTAATGTGTGTTTGCTGACCTATCTAATATAGACATGTCTTAGAGTAATTAACATTAAGTAGAATATTTTCATTGTACCTAGGTCAGCACTCTTGCCTGGAAAATCCCATGGACAGAGGAGCCTGGGGGGCTGCAGTCCATGGGGTTGCTAACAGCCGAACGACTGAGGGACTTCACTTTCACTTTTCACTTTCATGCATTGGAGAAGGCAATGGCAACCCACTCCAGTGCTCCTGCCTGGAGAATCCCAGGGACTGCGTCTATGGGGTCGCACAGAGTTGGACACGACTGAAGTGACTTAGCAGTGAGCCGCCAGAGCTTTCCTGGTGGTTCAGACAGTAAAGAATCCGCCTGCACTGCGGGAGACCTGGGTTTGAACCCCTGGGTTGGGAAGATTCCTGGAGAAGGGTAAGGCCACCCACTCTGGGATTCTGGCCTGGAGAATTCCAGGGACAGAGGAGCCTGGCAGGCCATACAGTCCAGGGGGTCGCAAGGAGTCGGACATGACTGAGCGACTTTCACTTCAGTTCACTTCAGGCTAAGCTATGATGTTTGGTAGATTAAGTGTGTTAACTGCATTTTGGAAAATGTTAATATTTTCAACTTCAGATGTGTTTAACAGGACATAACCCCACTGTAATTCAAAGAAGATCTGTAGATGAATTAAAATGAATTCTAAAACAATATGTAGTTAGCCTAAAACAAAGCAGGAAATATTATTTCCTCCCTGCTGAGTTCATTCACTTCTATTAACTGTACTGCCACTTACAAGATGACGAAAACCAAGCATTGATCATCAGTGAACATCTCTGTCCTAAGATCCAGATGGTAGAGCTCACATAGAGGTAAAAATGTGAAGCCTGTGGCTAGATAAAGCTTTTTTTTTTTCTAATTCAGGTTATTTGGAAACTGGAATTTCCTTATATGACAATCCAAATTTAAAGGTCTTCCTCATAAAAGTGAAAATCTGGAATGTAGATCCTGAATTCTTATAACAGCATCATCAGAGTCAGCTGCAAAGTGGCTCTGCTTCTTGGAGGACTAGACATTTGCCATTCCCTACACACAGCGTCACTGCCGAATAGAAAAACAGATGAACGAAGCATATCCTTAAACCCACTGTTGTGAACACTATAAACCTCAGAAAGCAATCTGTGCCATGCATTAGTGTTTTTATCGACCCGAGTCACAGCCACCTGAACTGAATTTGGCATCAACCAGGTCCCTTTTCCCAAGGAAGTTCAACTTAAATAAGTCTCTCTATTTTGTACCTTCGCAGTTGACTTTTCTGAATCTCAGTGCTGACTTTCCTTTCTGTCCTTAGTCGATTTCACATCATTGGTTTTAGGCCCTCATGACATCCAACTGAGATATTCCAGAATCCTGATGCTGTCATCTACCCAAGGGACTTTCCTTCTTGTTCCAGGCCATTTTAGAAATCAAACACTATGCCTTCTGGGTTTTTCAATTTAGGTGGAACGGATCTTTGGCGATAACAAAGTCCATGTGTAATTAGTGTCATTTTTGAAACAGTTTCACTTAGGAACATCTCACAGAGATGATATTCTATCTTTATCTGAAGTTAAATCAATGTCTAGAGGCATGATTTTATGATTCATATTTTTATTAATGTTTGCTTGTTGACCATAGTAAGCTTTCCTCTTGACACATTTTTCAGTGTCAGAAACACAAAAAATATGAATTGATGGTGGCAGAAAGAGAACCTTAGGCCAGACATGAAGGGGAGATTGAGGTACGGGCTGGGTTCTGATTAATGCTAGGAATTAGGCAGACTCTGCGGAACTCTCTGATCCAAAGTTTCATTGCTTTTTGCCCCTGGGAATGTGAGAATCCGGGAATGGTTTGCAAATATTTTCATACCCCTCCCATCTTCGTCATCATAAAGAAGAGCATTCTTTTAGCTCTCTCTTCTTTTTACTGGCACACACTGAAAGAAAAATGCAAGACTTAATATACATCTGGGAAACAAAGGTTGCCACATACACATCCAGACTGTTAAACAGTCTTTGGGAAAATGAACAATTTTGGTTTACATGTGTAAAAAGGTTTTGAATTTATTCCATTTTATGGTGAGTAACACACTACTTCTCTGCTATGCCTCAGGTTCTGAAATGAGGCAGAAAATACTTCATAATTTAGGAAAAACTGAAGATGACTCAAGCTAAGATTAGTCTTATCACTGTGAATCAATTATCTCCTGAAATAGACAGAAGAGTGAAGAGCCCGCCATCTTTCACTTTCAGTTGGTCCAAGAGGCTCTCTGAGTTAAGGTACAGCATCCCTGAAGGAGGGGTTGTGTCCTGGCTTACATAAACGAAACAAATAGAAACTAGTTTAGAGGTTTTAGAAATTATGTCTTTGATGTCTAGGAAAATTACCCCAAACAATCAAAACATTATATAACGTTTTTACTGAGATAAAAATCTACCACAGAAACCAGCCTCTAAACTCAAAGGGCACACCAATCGTGGTGGTGATCTTTTAGGAAGAATATGATCAAGTGTGAGATAGAACAGTAAACAGCGAGGGTGTGTGCCTCTTCTCATCTTCAAAGAACCTTACAAGGTTTATCTAGTAAACGCCATTGCTGAGATGGCAAGCAGTGCTCTTCACCTCAGTCAGCACATGATGACCCCAGGAGAGGTGAGTGGGCCATCCCAGGACACTCAGTGGGTATCAGAACGGACACAGTTTGGGGAGTCTAGATTTCTCACTGTGGACTAAAAGAGACTGCCATGCTTCCTGAAAGTCCCAGTGTCCCAGGTTCCAGTCCAAAGGCCAGCAGATTAGAGGTGGAAGGATGTTGATGATGAAGATGAAGTTTGAAGGTGGTCTCAAGAATTTCTGCTTGCTCAGAGAGGTTGGTCTTTTTATCTCCTTTAAACCTTCAACAGATCGGACAATGCCCACCCACATGTTAGAGAGTGATCTGCTTTTTCTTCATCAGTTTAAATGCCAACCTCATCCAAGAAACACACTTCAAGCTGAAATACAAAATTTATCATAGTTACTATCATGAAATGGATAAGCAATTCCAGGAGAATAATTTCAATTTTTGAATAAGTTGGTTTCACTCCTGAACAACTGCTTCTTCAGAATATAAATCAAGTAATGCCTTTTGGTGGGCTTCCCTGGTGGCTCAGATGGTAAAGAATCTGCCTGCAATGCAAGAGATTTATGTTTGATCTCTGGGTCAGGAAGAGTCCCCTGGAGAAGAGAATGGCTATACACTACAATATTCTTGCCTGGAGAATTTCATGGCCTGAGAAATCCTGGTGGGTGACAGTCCATGGGGTCACAAAGTGACCGAGAGGCTAACATGTCCACTTTTCACTTTTTTCAATGCCTTTTTGTAGAGAGAAAGCTGGATTATGATCAAGGTTACTGTGCTACAACTATGGGTTATCATAGGGAATAGGAATTATGAAACAAAATTTGAAAATTAGTGTCATTCTGCAGAAGCTTCTGGGGTCGCTACGAGCCTGCTTGAGGTCTCTGTGCAAACATATCTTGTAATGACTGTTGGCAAGATGAAGAGCAGGTTGAATTTCACTCTTTAACCATAGTACATGAGGTCTGGTTTTGTGTGGCCTGTGTATGCCACCATATCGTCTATGAAGTATGACCTTAGACCGTGTTGTAGTCCAAATCTGGTTACACTCTAGTGAGGATGCAATTTAATGATGTGCCACTTATGTCAGAAAAAAAGTTGATTACACTGATATACAGGCCAAATATAATAGTGTAAATGCAACGGAATCTGTCTTTTTAAAGTTAGGCAGGAATTTGTCCTATGTTTAAAGGTACACTGGACATATAAGCCACCTTTCCCAGGAATCTATTGTAGGGTCTTCAACTAAAACACCAAAAAATTATTACTTATGTCAAAGCAAAGTCGATGGAATTTAAGTAAATTCATCATTTCATTCTGTTATGAATGCAAGGAAACTTAATGTATTTTCTTCTGTTATTACAACATAATGACTTTTAAGAATATGACGGATAACTTAATTCGAGGGTTAACACTTACAAGTAGACTATTTTTCCTGTTGAACATAAAATGATTTTAAGTCCCAACAAGCAGAAGAGAGAGCCAGACAATTTGAAGTTCACCTAAACACATTTCTCACAGCTTTCCATTCCCCGGGCATCTTTCAGCCTGTGGACCTTCACAATAAAAGCTGTTTTCCCTTTCACAACCATTGCTAGAGTGTGGGAGTGAAGAAAGGGAAGAGCCCTGTCAGCCAGGGCCAAACCAGTCCTAAGGATCATGTGGTCAACCCTCACTTCCACCCACCAAAACCACCGCCAATAAAAATAATGCAACAGTACCTCCCACTTGGGTACCGCATTTATTTTCAATAGGATTAATTCACGCCTCCTTACTTAAAACTCTCATTTTATGTTTATGTGCCAATAAAATAAAGCAAGGCAACACACACACACACACACACACACACACACACACACATAGTGTGAGGACATCATCATGTAAGGGGATTGTGGCTAAAAGATTTAGTAATTTGCATACAGACACATCACATGTGAGTGACAGAGCAGGACTGGAAAAACCCCTCTTCCATATCTAGCAGTCTTTCCAGACTCCACAGCATCCGTAAGATCTGTGATCTGCGGAGTGTCTTTGCCAGTCCCCCTACTTCCTGCTTACTCACCCTCCTCCATCGAGGCTGCAGTTTAGTCCATTTCCCTCTGGCCATCCCAGATGGCATGGGTTTGTAGAGGAGAAACACATTGTTCGGTGTCTCTTTCCAATCCATCCTGAAAAGCTGTACCACGTACGCTGAGGCAAAGAGCAAAGCAATCCATTCCCTTTCCCACTCATCATACGTGGATCCTATCTTCCCTTTTACGCACGAAGCAAGGATTCACAGAAAATATGTTATCCACTGTGGCCCCTCATTTTATCTCAGATGTGGTGGTTTCAGGCACTAAGTCTTGTCTGACTTTGGCAGTCCTCTGGACTATAGCCACCAGGCTTCTTTGCACCTATCTATATATTCCTGGGGCATCTCATGTTTATTTGGCTCAATGATAATCTCCTCTTTTTCTGTGTTTGTTTTGTTTTCTGATGTTTCCACAACTTACCCATCTAATTGAAGGCTTTTTGTTTTTGTTTTTGTTTTTTCAGAATTCCAAGATTGTCTGTGGAAAACTGAGGGTGTATTCACACTTAACATACAATCACTGTGCTCAGGTGCTGAAATTGTTGAACCAGTTCTTCTTCACTCTGTACCTACCCTTTGCTGCTGTTGCTGCTTGTCTCTAAATCATGACCTACTCTGTGACCCCGTGAACTGTAGCCTGGACCGCCAGGCTCCTCTCTCCAGGGGAATTCCCAGGCAAGAATGCTGGAGTGGGTTGCCATTTCCTTCTCTAGGAGATCTTCCTTAACAGAGATCCAACAGAGATCTCCTGCTTGGCAGGTAGGTTTTCAGGTTCTTTTCCTGAGCCACTGGGGAAGCCCCTATACCTACCCTTTACCGCACTGAAATTATCTTTATTTTTGTCTCTGAGCACTTCTAAACAGCTAAAGATACTTTCACTTCTAAACCCTGTTAATCACATGGACCAAACATTCCATCGCAGCAGCAAAAGAGATGTCAAGTAGGTCCATTATTTTAAAAGGCCAAAGAAGATCAGTTAATTTTCTTTTCTCTTTTAAGCATGCAGCCACAGTTTTCTCAAGGAGTCCACAATTTTTATTTGAAACTCTATTTCCTTCTTGGGACACAAATCACACAGAAATATAAAGACCATTTTCCTGGCTTGTCCTCTGTGCTCAATACCTTACTTAATCCTGGGATGGATTGAAGACCTAACTAAATACCACCCCCCGCCCCCGCCCCATTCATATTGAGTACACACCCTCCAAGCTCCCCAAACCAGTTAGGCATTATGGAGGGAGTTCTGCCATACAAATATTTTCCCAGTTGCTCTGTCTTGGCCACACCCACAAAACAAATGAAAAATGTTCTAGAGCCTACCGGGTGGTCAAATACAGCTCTGCTTCCAGCCTCTCCTGAGCCAGGCACACATTTGGCCTGAAGCTGTTTTGTTGTTTTGTACAAATGGAAGCCACTCAACTGCTTTCACACCTTATTTTAATGTCTTATTATTTCAAAGGGATCTCTGTTCTTATTGACATTAATTACCCATCAAGTTCAAAGGCTCTCCTGATTGTGAAACTCCTTCTAAGGCCTCGCCGATTAATCCAGCTTGTTATTAAATTAGAAGTATATTCGTGACCTGCTTTAATGATGAACATTTTATTATTGCTTTCCTAATATCCTTAATTATCACCTTGAAATCACATTAATATTTTTCTAATCTCTGTTAAGAAGCTATGGGCTCACTCACTATTAGGTGAGCATTTAATGTTTGCTCTAATCTGGTTCTAAATCTTCTTTTCAACCTCGAGGTTAACCCCTTGATTTTTCATCACCCCCCCCCAACTCAAAGCCTCAGGTCTAATCAAATACAGTTACACTTTGATGTCTAGAAATGACCTGTGCTTCCATTAGTCTCTCTGCCTTTACTCTGCTAGCAATCATGGTTTTCACAGAAATTATCGCAATGAAGCTTCTTTCTCTACATTCTTTCTACCCCATTCCTCTGAGGTCACCCTGATCACTCTGTTCTCAGATCACAAAATTACCGTGGCCTCTGCCACACATGGCAATTGCTACGAAGTCAGTTAAAATTTAGTATTTATGTCTAGCTTTGGATTCCATTGCTAGACTGTAAACTTCAAGAAAGGGAGATTTGCTCTTCTACAAATAGGAGAACTGGACCTGGAGTCTAAAGAACCGGCAGTGGTAAGTAGTTGAAGCTATTTTTTTTAGCTCTGTGCTCTTGCATTATTCACCTTGTGTTCCTTCTAGTCCCAGTTGCTCACTCATCAACTAGAGAAAACGCTTGTCTGTTTACCTGAAAGAAAAAAGCCCTGGGTCATCCTTGACTCGCCACTATCTTTCCCTCCTAAGTCCAATTCTGCCAGCTTCTCCTCCATAGCACACCATGGATAAAACCACGTTACTCCACCTTCAATATGCCCCCTTTGTCCAAGCCCCATCAAATGTCACCTGGATGGCTGCTATGGTTACCCTGCTTCTATCCTCCCAGCCGTGCCTGATGCTTCCTGCAGTCTCTTTCCAGGTGATCTTTTAAAGCCTATGCCGGAGAGTGCCACTGCTCTGCTCAGAAACAGAAGCTCAGTCACAGATATAGAAAACAAACTTATGGTTACCAGGTGGGAAATAGAGGAAGGGATAAAATCAGGATATTAGGGCTGACATATACATAAAATCATTGCAGATGGTGACTGCAGTCATGAAATTAAAAGACACTTGCTCCTTGGAAGAAAAGCTATGACAAACCTAGATAACATATTTAAAAGCAGAGCCATTATTTTGCCAACAAAGGTCCATCTAGTCAAAGCTATAGTTTTTCCAGTGGTCATGTATGGATGCGAGAGTAGGACCAGAAAGAAAATTGAGCACTGAAGAATTGATGCTTTTGAACTGTGATGTTGGAGAAGACTCTTGAGAGTCCCTCGACAGCAAGATCAAACAAGTCAATCCTAAAACAAATCAGTCCTGAATATTCATTGGAAGGACTGATGCTGAAGCTGAAGCTCCAATAGTTTGGCCACCTGAGGTGAAGAACTGACTCATTTGAAAAGACCTTGAAGCTGGGAAGGGTTGAAGGCAAGAGGAGAAGGGGATGACAGAGGATGAGATGGTTGAATGGCATCACCGACTCAATGGACATGAGTTTGAGCAAACTCCGGGAGTTGGTGATCTACAGAGAAGCTTGGCGTGCTGCAGTCCACGGGGTCACAAAGAGTCAGACATGACTGTGAGACTGAATTGAACTGATATATAAAACAAATAACTAATAAGGGCCTACTGACTAGCACAAGGAACTCTACTCAATACTCTATAGTGACCTATTTGCGTGCGTTCATGTGTGCGTGTTCAGTCGTGTCCGACTGTGACTCCACAGACTGTAGCCCGCCAGGCTTCTCTGTCCATGGAATTCTCCAGGAAAGAATACTGGAGTGAGTTGCCATTCCTTCACCAGGGGATCCTCTCGATCCAGGGACTGAACCTGAGTCTCTGGGGTCTCTTGCATTGGCAGGGAGACTCTTTACCACAGCACCACCTGGAACAGAAGCTAAAAAAGAGTGGGTGTATGTGTGAGTATAACTGATTCACTTTTCTGTACAGCAGAGACTAACAGAACCTTGAACATCAACTATATTCCAATTAAAAAAATATTTAGCTTTAAAAAACAGTAAATAAATATGACAGTAAATAAATAAATCTGGGATAAAAAAGAAAACTCACCAGTGCCCTGGATCTCACTCGGAATAAAAGGCAAAGTCCTTACGAAGGCTCCTCTGAACCTGCACCCTTCTGCTTTGCTCTTGACTTCTGCTCCTGCCTTTGCCTCCTTCCTGGTTCTGGAACATGCCAAGCAGGCTCCTACTCAGAGCTCAGGCTGCCTCTTCTTCCTCCTGGCGTGGCCCTTCTCACGCAGCTGCATGGATCCCTTCCTCACTTCCTTCAGGTCTCTCTCTGCGTCTTCAGGCCACTTGGTCAGAGAGGACTTCTCAGTGGATCTCTCCTTAAAAAGCACCCTCATCCATACCTGCTTTCTTTTTTAATTGCGCATTGATTCCTTTTTAATTTTTAAGCATATTCTTTTATTTCATTGAACCCTTACAGTAAGTAGCTTTTTGAGGTAGGTGTTGTTATCCCTATATTATAGGTCAAGAAACTGAGCTGTAGCAAAGAAGGAAACGGCAACCCACACCAGTATTCCTGCCTGGAAAACTCCATGGATGGAGGAGCCTGGCAGGCTGCAGTCTGTGGGGTCGCCAAGAGTCAGACACGAACTGAGTGTCTTCATTCACTCACTCGAAGTGATATAAGTTGTACTTTTAGCTACACAAAAATAAGCAACAAAACTGAAGACAGAACCTTATTTTATCAGATTCTAGAATCTACACAAGAATCAGTGAGACTCAGGGTTTTTTTTAATTGGACTAGAATTGCTTTACAATGTTGTGTTAGTTTCTGCCTTACAGCGAAGTGAATCAGCTATGAAAGAAACTGAAAGTAACGTTGCTCAGTCGTGTCTGACTCTTTGCGACCCCATGGACTGTAGCCTCCCAGGCTCCTCTGTTCATGGGATTCTCCAGGCAAGAGTACTGGGGTGGGCTGCCATTTCCAGCATGGATCCCTTCCTCACTTCCTTCAGGTCTCTCTCTGCGTCTTCAGGCCACTTGGTCAGAGAGGACTTCTCAGTGGATCTCTCCTTAAAAAGCACCCTCATCCATACCTGCTTTCTTTTTTAATTGCGCATTGATTCCTTTTTAATTTTTAAGCATATTCTTTTATTTCATTGAACCCTTACAGTAAGTAGCTTTTTGAGGTAGGTGTTGTTATCCCTATATTATAGGTCAAGAAACTGAGCTGTAGCAAAGAAGGAAACGGCAACCCACACCAGTATTCCTGCCTGGAAAACTCCATGGATGGAGGAGCCTGGCAGGCTGCAGTCTGTGGGGTCGCCAAGAGTCAGACACGAACTGAGTGTCTTCATTCACTCACTCGAAGTGATATAAGTTGTACTTTTAGCTACACAAAAATAAGCAACAAAACTGAAGACAGAACCTTATTTTATCAGATTCTAGAATCTACACAAGAATCAGTGAGACTCAGGGTTTTTTTTAATTGGACTAGAATTGCTTTACAATGTTGTGTTAGTTTCTGCCTTACAGCGAAGTGAATCAGCTATGAAAGAAACTGAAAGTGACGTTGCTCAGTCGTGTCTGACTCTTTGCGACCCCATGGACTGTAGCCTCCCAGGCTCCTCTGTTCATGGGATTCTCCAGGCAAGAGTACTGGGGTGGGCTGCCATTTCCTTCTCCAGGGGAATCTTCCCGACCCAGGGATCGAACCCGGGTCTCCTGCATTGCAGACAGACGCTTTACCGTCTGAGCCACCAGGGGAGCCCAGCACGGTATCAGCTATGCGTGTACATGTATCCCCTTCCTGTTGAGCCTCCTTTTCCCTTCATTCCACCCCTTCAGGTCATCGCGGAACACCGTTCACTACTCCATACAGCAGCTTCCCACCAGCTGTCAGCGCTCCTCTCCCAGTCCGTCTCACCCTCCCTTTTTTCTGCTCCCGAGTCCACCCATTTCTCTATTCCTGCCCGGCAAGCAGGCTCACCCGTCACATCTTTCTAGATTCCCTTTGTTGTTGTTATTGTTCAGCCACCAAGTCGTGTCCCCGACTCTTCATGTCCCCACGGACTGCAACGCACCAGACCTCCTGGATTCTAGTCAGCAGTCAAGGTCACTCAGTCGTGTCCGACTCTTGCGACCCCATGGACTGCAGCCCCCAAGGTTCCTCTGTCCATAGGACACTCCAGGCAAGAATACTGGAGTGGGCTGCCATTTCCTTCTCCTTCTCCTGGATTCTCTACATATGCATTAATATGTGCTAGTTTCTTTTTCTTTTTAGCTTATTTCACTGTGCCTGACAGACTCTAAGTCCATCCACATCACTAGTCCCATAGCTTATTTTACCCCTCTTCAGAACTTATGTCATCGATGACATATATTTATGTGTTTATGTATATTGTCTCTGTGAATCTTCTCTTAGAACATTAGCCTTGTTTTATTTACTGCTATATATCCCCAGACCCTTGATGAGTACCTGGAACATAGTAGGGGCTCAATAAAGGCCCATTAAGTAGCTGAACAAATGAGTAAGTATAGGTGTGGCTAAAGTTTGGATTCATGGCTCTCCATCTTGGCTGTCCATTAAAATCCAGTGGGGAATTTTAAAGAATATCCATGATCAGACCACACCCTAGGCCATTTAAATCAGAATTTCTTGGAGTGGTGCCCAAGGCCTGATACCTTTTAAACACTCCCTAGATGTTTCCACGGTATAAACAAGATTGAAAACCAGCATTCTGGAGCAGATAAAATAGTGTTTGTGTTCTAATGGTCTCTGTGTTCCTGGCTAGCTCCTCACTAGCTAAGCGCCTTGTACATTTCAATTACTTAATAAAGACTTCCTGAGTGGTGATTTAAGAAATGCCACATTTAGTGCCTAGAATAGTTTGTGCTCTGGGAAAATCTCAATACTATTTATTTGGTTGGATTTAGATCTGTATCTTGCTTAGAAAAAGATGACTAGAGAGTGGAACCACAAGCACGGAGTAGTTACTTCCTACCAAGTACTCTACCAGTTACTAAACATACAGATCCCATTTAGTACTCATATAACCAGGATACTACTTTTGATATGGTAAACCAATGTATTGTTTTTATTATTTGCAAATCATTTTGACCTGTGGTTACCCACAGGTTGAATCAGAGGCATTTCTTCCTTTAGGTGAAGTCAGATAGATACTGCCTGAACAAAGATAATTTGTTCAGCTTGGTGGAGTAAACTAGGTTTGTCGACTTCAGATGCGAAAAGTTTTGAAAGCTAGGTTTGTAGAGAGAAAAAAAGAATTTGATAAATACCCAAAGTTTCCCTTTAATAAAAAAGAGAAAAATGTCAGAATGTCAGAATGACCAGCAGGTCCTCCCAACTTTTTGTCGCACGACCCCCTTGCAGTATTAAAAATTAGTGTAACCACTCCCTTAGAGTTTTTGTTTGCTCATTTCAGCTCTTCCCATAGTTACCACACTTGTAAAAAAAATTAAGACTTTTTTCAAATGTTTACTAAATCGTTTAAAAAAAAAAATAATGTTAAACCCATTGCATGTTAATGTAAATATATTATGAAAATGATATCATCTAAAACAAAAAAGTGACTTAAAAAAATTTTCTGTAAATCTCATTAATGTTTGTTCTAATAAGAGATAGTCATATTTTCATATCTACTTTTGTTTCAATTCATTGGTTTGGTTAGAAGATATAAAGGAAATCTAACTTTATACACAGGTGTAGTTCAAAAAGGCAAGAGTGTCTAATAGCTATCCCAGATTATTGTGGAATTTTTCTTTGATACTACACTGAACCCAACAAGTGGCACTTTCTTAAAGTTTAGATACATCACGGAATCTGAAACCATGTCAATAAATGTTCATTCTCTGGCAAATTGAAATCAATTGATTTAGCTTGCACTTTGACTAGATCTTTAT
Source organism: Madoqua kirkii (assembly GCA_006408675.1). Classification (NCBI taxonomy): domain Eukaryota; kingdom Metazoa; phylum Chordata; class Mammalia; order Artiodactyla; family Bovidae; genus Madoqua; species Madoqua kirkii. The sequence continues at coordinate 63,745 of SJYC01125786.1, forward strand.
TCATGAATGTTTTTGCAATATCACGCATTGGTCTTTTGGAAAATATTAATTCACTAAGTTATGTAGAGCTTCCAAATGTTGACATATTTCATGACTCAATATTTTTAAAATCACATTTGTTAATATCACCACCCATTGCATCAGAAATGTCTTCAAGTATTGGGAAGCCAGTTCACAGTGTTGGGTATAAGATTTCTAAAATTCTAATTTTCACTTGAGAGCTCAAATTTTATCACTGGCAATGAAAACTGTCACTTCTAGTGAGAGGTTCACTTTGTTTTCAAGAAAACGTTGTTTAAGTGTCCAAGTCTGAATAGCCAGAGTGTGTCTGTCAATCATTCTTTCAAATAAAAGTGGTGTTCCAAGAAAACAAGAGTTCAGTGTTCACAGTTCAGTGCTGGTCCTTGAGACAACCACTGGGCTCCGGTAAATAGCAGAAGTGCTTTATGTATATTTTCTGTCTTGTTCCATAAAATATTAAAAACATGTGTACTCAAGGGTTGGTATTTAATAGCATTAATAATTTTTATTGCTTTATCAAGGGCATTCTTTAGCTAAATTGACATTTTTTGTGTGTGTGAGTGCGTAGCAGTGAAAAACATGATGAACACTAACAGTGTTTGGTGACACTGACTTGTTTATTGCTGAAATGATAGCAGTTTTACCCACAGCTGTTTTTTGCAACATTAGTGAAAATGCCAATACATTTTCAAAAGGCAAATGATGTCTTAGTATTTACTAAAATAGTTCTATGTTTCATGAAACCCCTGAGAGGATCTCAAGCCCTCAGGAGTCCATATACCATGCTTTGGCCTAGAGTAATCAGAAAGATGTAAAGTAACAGAAGCTCCATTCCCCATACCTTTCAGAAAGAAAGGAGACCCTCTGGTCCCTCTCTGTGGAACTGAAGGAGAAGGGAAACAATTGGCAGGCAAGCCCATCTCTTTCAGCTTCTTAGGACAGAGACATGGCAGGGACATGGTGTTTGAAACAACCACAAGTATGTTATTTCCCCAAGAAAGAAGTCTTGTTTCCACTTCCCCAACAATAACTCAGAAAAACATCCAACTCTCAAGAGAAGCCTGATATTTAACATAGCATGGGATCAAAATGGAGCTGCCCAAATGTGATTTAAAATGGCTCATGCATAACGTCATGTTTAATGGTGAGAGAATGAGGGCTTTTCATCTAAGACTGGAATCAAGGGTGTTCCCAGCAAAGATGGCTGTTCTCAGCACTCTTATTCAACAGAATTCGAGAAGTTCTTGCCACTGCAATAAGGCAAGAACATTTTTTTTTTAAATCATGCAGACTGGAAAGGAAGAAATAAAATGGTCCCTGTTTGCAAAGGACATAGAAAAGCTCAAAGAATCTATAAAACAAAAAGAATTAGTAAGGAGTTAATTTTAAAAGGCTGCAAGATATATGATCGACTTACAAAAATTACATATTCTATGTTTGAAAAATGATCTTATGGAAATAAAGATTAAAAACATAATACCATTTATAACTGTGTCTAAGAAAATGACATACTTAGGTATAAACTTGAAAATTATGCATAGGATCTGAATGCTGAAAATTACAAATGATGATGAAAGAAATAAGACAATACCTAAATTAATGGAGAGACAGAATATATCCATGGATGGGAAGATACAATGTGTATTAATGACGCCAATTCTCCTCAAATGTAGACAAACTTACTCTAAAACTTATATGAAAAGCCATAGGCCCTACAATAGCTCAAAGAACCTTGGCAGAAAAAAATAAAGTGGGAGGAGAGAGTGCCTGATGGTAAGGCTTCTATAGCCCTCCAGTAACCGAGACGATGTGGTCTCAAGACAGTGAGGACAGAAATATATGTCAATGTAACTGAACAGAAAGACCAGAAATAAACCCACACAAAGGTGCCCAAATGTTTCTCATAGGCAGTGAATTCTCACTGTAATAAAGCACGAGAACTCGTTGTTGTTGCTATTTAGGTGCTAAGTCGTGTCTGACTGTGAGACCCCATGAACTGCAGCACACAAGGCTTCTCTGTGCTTCCCTATCTCCTTGAGTTTACTCAAACTCGTGTTCATTGAGTCAGTGACACCATCCAACCATCGGATCCTCTATCACCCCCTTCTCCTCTTGCTCTCAATTTTTCCCAGCACAATAACTAATAGCACAGTAAACTACATCAAGTATAATTTTGACCGTGAATGATTTTCTGAAAATTGAGGTATAATTCAGTTCAGTCGCTCAGTTGTGTCCAACTCTTCTCAACCCCATGAACCGAGATGTAATTCACACACCAAAAAATCCCCCCTTTAAAAGTATACAGTTTAGTTGTGTTTAGCATATTCATAAATTTATGGAACTGTCACCAGCATCTAATTTCAAAACATTTCAATCACCCCTAAAGAAATCTCATATCCGTTATCCATTAGCGCTAGTCTCCATTTCCCTGCTCCATTGACCCCTGTCAACCACTAATTTACCTCCTGTCTACAGATTTAGCTCCTCTGAGCATTTCATACAAAGAGAAATGTGTGATAAGTGGCTTTCTGTGTCAGTCTTCTTTCCTGGGCTGGAGAAAACCCAGGGGGCAAACCAAGGATCCGAAGTGGTTCTAGCACCCACCACTTCCACGCTGATAACTTGATGATATCCAGCGGGGATTCTGATGCACCTTGGGGAGAAACCACAAGGTGAACTGAAATCCTCAAAAGACTGACCACTTACTCAGAAGTGACTGAGTTAATTAGACAGAGTGTGTTTTAAACTAAAAGAGACTAAGCTACTCATACTGATTTGAGTTTTCTTCTTCCCTTTTCTTGGAGGAATAGGGAAGCTCCAAAACAGAATGAGAACAGTTATGGAAAATAAAGAACACCCTCTCTTTTTTTTTTTTTCCTGAAAATCTGAGTCATAGCATTTAACTCTAGTCTTCTCAGCTCTGAACAATTTCAGGTTCAAGAAGAATAAATTGAGACTCAGAAATGCTCAGTGATTGCCTAGTGTCTAATGCCAATTCAATCTCCTGCCAAATCCTGCACTCTTTCTGAGCAAAATTCAGTCTCTTGCTAGCGAGATTAATATCACAGTTAAATGCTTTTCCTCTCAATAAAAAGGGTCATATCCTAGACCATCTCACTCAAAACATTGTCTAAAATATTTGTTCTTCAGTTGCTGAGTCGTATCTGACTCTTTGTGATCCCATGAACTGCAGCACACCAGGCTTCCCCATCCTTCACTATCTCCCAGAGTTTGCTCAAACTCATATTCATTGAATTGGTGACGCCATCCAACCATCCCATCCTCTGTCGCCCCCTTCCCCTCCTGCCTTCAGTCTCCTCTTGCACTACAGTGTTTGAGGATTTATAAAATAGAACAGGATGAAATTAGACTTTCTGGTGTCCAGAATGGACTTCCCTGGTGGCCCAGATGGTAAAGAATCCATCTGCAGTGTAGGAGACCCAGGTTTGATCCCTGGGTCAGGAAAATCCCTTGGAGAAAGAAATGGCTACCCGCTCCAGTATTCTTGCAGGAAGAATTTCTTGTAGAGAGGAACCTGGCAGGCAACAGTCCGTGGGGTTGCAAAGAGTCAGACATGACTGAGCAGCTAACATTAATGTTCAGAAGAGTTTCCCAGGTGGCACTAGTGGTAAAGAACCTGACTGCCAATGCAGGATATGTAAGATTCCTGGGCTGGGAAGATCACTTGGAGGAGGCCAGGGCAACCCACTCCAATATTCTTGCCTGGAGAATCCCATGGA
>SJYC01125787.1:0-12442 GCA_006408675.1 Madoqua kirkii
CATGAACCGAGATGTAATTCACACACCAAAAAATCCCCCCTTTAAAAGTATACAGTTTAGTTGTGTTTAGCATATTCATAAATTTATGGAACTGTCACCAGCATCTAATTTCAAAACATTTCAATCACCCCTAAAGAAATCTCATATCCGTTATCCATTAGCGCTAGTCTCCATTTCCCTGCTCCATTGACCCCTGTCAACCACTAATTTACCTCCTGTCTACAGATTTAGCTCCTCTGAGCATTTCATACAAAGAGAAATGTGTGATAAGTGGCTTTCTGTGTCAGTCTTCTTTCCTGGGCTGGAGAAAACCCAGGGGGCAAACCAAGGATCCGAAGTGGTTCTAGCACCCACCACTTCCACGCTGATAACTTGATGATATCCAGCGGGGATTCTGATGCACCTTGGGGAGAAACCACAAGGTGAACTGAAATCCTCAAAAGACTGACCACTTACTCAGAAGTGACTGAGTTAATTAGACAGAGTGTGTTTTAAACTAAAAGAGACTAAGCTACTCATACTGATTTGAGTTTTCTTCTTCCCTTTTCTTGGAGGAATAGGGAAGCTCCAAAACAGAATGAGAACAGTTATGGAAAATAAAGAACACCCTCTCTTTTTTTTTTTTTCCTGAAAATCTGAGTCATAGCATTTAACTCTAGTCTTCTCAGCTCTGAACAATTTCAGGTTCAAGAAGAATAAATTGAGACTCAGAAATGCTCAGTGATTGCCTAGTGTCTTATGCCAATTCAATCTCCTGCCAAATCCTGCACTCTTTCTGAGCAAAATTCAGTCTCTTGCTAGCGAGATTAATATCACAGTTAAATGCTTTTCCTCTCAATAAAAAGGGTCATATCCTAGACCATCTCACTCAAAACATTGTCTAAAATATTTGTTCTTCAGTTGCTGAGTCGTATCTGACTCTTTGTGATCCCATGAACTGCAGCACACCAGGCTTCCCCATCCTTCACTATCTCCCAGAGTTTGCTCAAACTCATATTCATTGAATTGGTGACGCCATCCAACCATCCCATCCTCTGTCGCCCCCTTCCCCTCCTGCCTTCAGTCTCCTCTTGCACTACAGTGTTTGAGGATTTATAAAATAGAACAGGATGAAATTAGACTTTCTGGTGTCCAGAATGGACTTCCCTGGTGGCCCAGATGGTAAAGAATCCATCTGCAGTGTAGGAGACCCAGGTTTGATCCCTGGGTCAGGAAAATCCCTTGGAGAAAGAAATGGCTACCCGCTCCAGTATTCTTGCAGGAAGAATTTCTTGTAGAGAGGAACCTGGCAGGCAACAGTCCGTGGGGTTGCAAAGAGTCAGACATGACTGAGCAGCTAACATTAATGTTCAGAAGAGTTTCCCAGGTGGCACTAGTGGTAAAGAACCTGACTGCCAATGCAGGATATGTAAGATTCCTGGGCTGGGAAGATCACTTGGAGGAGGCCAGGGCAACCCACTCCAATATTCTTGCCTGGAGAATCCCATGGAGAGAGAAGCCTGGCAGGCTACAGTTCATAAGACTGCAAGGAGTCAGACACACTGAAGCAGCTTAGCACACAAGCATGCATGCCATGTTCAGAAACTCTTCAAATACAAGCTCCCAAACCTGATTCCTACTCAAAACTGAGAGCACAGGTTTAAATTTTTTTAATAGTTAAATAATTCTTTCTATAACTCTTATACATATTATTTTGAAAGTTATAACTAGTAATCAATGAGCAGATTAGGTTTATGCCGCTCAATAACCAGCTGTCATTAAATGAGCATCTATTAGGTACCAGGCCTTGGATTGAGTGCGCACCCTGTATTATCTCATTTCATCTTCACAACTACCCCTTGATGGTTGTTGAGTAATAAAACCCAAAATATACCATGAGTCAGTGACAGCCAGATTCTAATCTCTTCTCCTGGCCTCCAAGTCCACGTTCTTAAACGATACACCATTCTGCCAGCAGAATATTGAATCCTACAAGTTCTGGTCTTACAATTTTTCAGGCCATAACATATGGAAAATATGAAGGAATCACCACAGGAGGCTGATTTCATTGGCCAGATATTTCAGTCTCTTTCTTTGCTCTGTTTAAAATGGAAAAGTAAAAAACTGGAATAAAATTCTTGAATGCATATGCATGATAATTCAAAGGGTGTGTTATAATTTATCATAAAATATCCAAAAAAAGAAGTAAATGAGTGAGGAGAGAAAGAGATCAAAAAAACCATGAGGGTATGCATGCTAATGCAGAGGTTCCCTCAAAATACTGAGATTTTATTTCGAATAAATAATTTTTGTGATTAAAGCTCTCAATATACATATTATCAAAGGAATTTTAAGCCATATTGGTAGGGATATTTGAACTCATACTACAAACTAAATGTAAGTGACCCAGGATGTTATGGGTTGAATGGTTAAATTGCATTCCCTCGAAACCAGTCCATCCTAAAGGAAATCAACCCTGAATATTCACTGGAAGGCGATACTGAGGCTGAAGCACCAATACTTTGTCCACGTAATGTGAATAGTTGACTTACTGGAAAAATCCCTGATGCTGGGAAAGATTGAGAGCAGGAGGAGAAGGGGGGAACAGAGGATGAAATGGTTATTTGACGTCACCGATTCAATGGACATGAATCTGAACTCGCTTCAGGAGAGAGTGGAGGACAGAGGAGCCTGGTGTGCTGCAGTCCATGGGGTCTCAAAGAGTCGGACATAGTGACTGAACAGCAACAACCTAAATGTTGCAGTCCTAATGTCTGGTGTGTGTGAGCATGACCTTATTTGGAAATAAGGTCTTCACAGATGTAATCAAGTTAAGGTGAGGTCATTAGAGTGGGCCCTAATTCAAATAATGACTAGTGTCCTTTTAAGAACAGGAGAGTCTGGACACAAGCATACAGGGAGAACTCCATGTGAGGACAGAGGCAGAGACTGGAGTGATGCGGCTGCAAGATTAGAAACCAGGGGGTGTCATCAAAGCCAGAGGCTGAAAAAGGCAAGGAAAGAACTCAGCTGACATCCTAGTTTTGGACTTCGGGTGTCTAGAAGTGTAAGAGAGTCTCGTTCTGTTGTTCTGAGCCACCTGACTTGTGGTATTTTGTTATGACGACCTCAGGAAACTAATCTGCTGGAGCTTGGGCAGAAAAGGGAGGGTGCCGTTTGAAGAAAAGGATGATTCTGTCCTCTTGGAAAAGGGAAGAGAAATAGCAATGACATGGGAAAGAGATGACGTGTTCTGGAAAAAGAGGAAGTTTTGACACACCTACTTTCATGTTTGGATTTTCTTAGAATTCAAAATACACAGAAAAAAAATAATTTAAGTAAATAGAGTGTCACAGACATCATCAAGGAAAACCACCTATAAATCTTGCCGTACAGATGCATAAGCCTTAATCAAAATGGATGGTATAATTCACAAAGTGGAAGCAACCACATATATTCATTACCGAAAAGAATATACATAATGTGTGTGTGTGTGTGTGTGTGTGTGTGTGTGTGTGTGTGTGTGTGATGCAGTGCCCTTGAAAGTATTGAGCCTCACTCAGAAAGAACACTTTTTAGGGACTTTCTTATTAGATATTTTTTCCCACTCAGGGTCTCACAGTTTACGAAATCAGCCTTTATTCAGGTGTTGATCAACAGCTCTCAGAAATCTGTGATCACGGAAGAATTGGATCACTGTTACTGGATGCTCCACAGGAGGGAAGTGTACGCTATTCACCACACGGATTTACATAAAATGATCTGTAGAGGGCACAGGGCAGCTTCTGGGATGAGTCACCATTTTGTTCCCATCAAGGGGCGGGCGAGACGCCTTCCAAGGGTGACCGCAGAACTGTGTTGGAGGAGGGCTGGTCTGAGGCCTCACTGCCCCGTGTCCTCAGGCTAGACAGTTGATTTATGTTCCTCTCAGGATCCTGGAACCTGGCCTGGCCTTTGCTTCCACTCAAGCTCAAAGACTCTCCTGTTCTAATCCCAGGAGTGACCAGAGCCCTCTAACTGGAGCGAACTTGGCCTGAACACCCTGAGACGCTGGTTGTTTTCTTTGCCAGCTATGTCAACGCAAGGGTCGCTTTAGCATTCCCATTTTGGAGAGACAGATGGCATAAACGGTAAGCAGATGCGGCCTTCACCCTCTTCTTTCTGTGGTTCGATGCCCACCTTTTGGAACGAACCTGATGTCAAGCTGTACTCATGACATTTAACAGCTGCCTGACACAGGATATCTTCCTTAACCCCAGGCTAAGGCTCTTCACCTGTCAAATGACATGTGAATATCTCAGAACTTTACTAAGCCTCGAATGAGGCCATTTTTAAAAGCTGATTTCTTTTAGGAATCCCCTGACAGTCCAGTGATTACAACTAGGTGCTTTCACTACAGGAGAATGGGTTCCATCCCTGGTGAGGGAGCTAAGATCCCAAAAGCTGCATGGCACAGCCCCAAATAATTTTTTTTTAATTTTATTATTATTATTGTAAGAATGAGAAACTTATTTATTCTAGCATTTTTAGAAGGAAAAGATGGTGAGGCTGGCTATACCCAGAGAAGTGAAGAAATATCTCAAATTGGAAGTTGGATCCCAGGACCATGAGGTTTATTCAGGTCCCCTTTTAGATGGGCTTCCCTGGTGGCTCAGATGGTCAAGGATCTTCCTAAAATACAGGAGACCTGGGCTCTGTCCTTGGGTCGGGAAGATCCCCTGTCGAAGGGGATGGCAAGCCTCTTTAGTATTCTTGCTTGGAGAAATCCACGGACAAGGAGCCTGGGGGGCTTCAGTCCATGGGGTCACAAAGAGTCAGACACGACAGAGCAACTCACACTTTCACTTCCTTTCAGATGACACAGATTCATGGCATCACAAGGGGATGGTCACGCCTGTCCTCCTCTGTTGTCATCCTTCCTTCCTCTCTCCCTCTCCCCACCCACATCCCTGGCTGAGCACCTCCATTCCCAGGGTGAACAGACCTTTATAATGGTGAAGGCTCTCAGCTGAGCTCCAGGCTAATGTATCCAGCTCCTCCACTTGGAGCATAGCTGTCTCAAATTTAAATAGTCCAAAGTGGCTCCATGGCTTCCTGCCTGCCCCTACCCCCATCTCTCCTTGCTTTTCCACATTTCAGAAACTGGTGCTTTGGGCCACCCAAGCCAAACTAGCCAGACCCATCACCCCACACTGAAACACCAGCTAGTTCTGTTGATGCCAAGTCAAGATTTCCATCGCAAATCTGCCACTTCCCCTTCTCCCCAGGACTCTCATCTCCCACCATGAATCTCTTTATTCTCTACTCCTGCCCTCCCACCCATGCTGCACCTACAGTCAAAAGGATGGCTTCTCAAACTACAAATGAGCTCATTTCATTTTCCTATTTACTACCCTCTGATGATAGTTTCTTAGTGGACTTAGCATAAAACCTAAATTTCCTACAGCTCCCAAAGCTCTGAGTGGCCCGCTCCCTGCCTGCTTCTCCGCCTCACATCAGGCCACTTTCTGCACATTAGTTTCAAGCTGTGCTTCATGCTTGGTGCATCCTGCCTCAGGGCCTTTGCACGTGCTGTGCCTGCTGCCAGACAGCTCTCACAACTGATTTTCCAGAACAAGCTCCTTTGCATCCCATAGGTCTCAGGGAAAATGGCACCACCACAGAGATGCCTGCAGACCAGTCTAAAAGCAGATCATTGTTCTGCAGTGTTCCACCATTTCAGCTCTGTGATTGTCTTCTTCAGAAAGCGTGGTGTGTGATTATTTTTGTCTGTTTTGTTTTGCACTGCAGTATAACATATACTCAAGTGCACTGATTGTAAACATACAGCTTGATGCATTTTTACATATCTATATCTGTGCTACCACCAGACATACCAAGAAATAAAACAGGACACAATCCCACATTTCCCTGCATCCTTCCCAAGTCAGTCTCCACACCACCTTCTTTTCCTGTTTCCAGCTGGGAGAACCATTCTGACTTCTCTCAGCCACTGATTAGTTTTGCTTGTTCTTGAACTTCATGGAATCTCAATCACGTGTCATGCATACTCTGTTGTATGTGACTCCTTTCACTTAACAGAATGCTGTAAAATTCATCCTGCAGTCATGTCTAAAATAATGTGTTCTCTTTCCTTCTGACTGTAATTTTCCATTTTGTGATTATTACACAGCTCAAGTTCCAGGCTGTTCTATTTTTGGTGGACATTTGGACTGTTCCAGTTTACGACTCTTCTGAATCAAACTGTATATACCTTTTGGTAGATTTCAGAACTTATCCTGTGGTTAAGTAGATATCTAAATATGGAGTTGCTGGATCAGAGTGTGGACGTATAGTCTACTCTCACAGATTAAAGCAATAGTTTTTTTTTTATTTTGATTTTTGTTTTCTCTAGTAGAATTAAGCCTGGCTTGAAAGTGAAAAGTGTTAATCCCTCAGTCATATCTTATTTTTGTGACTCCATGAACTGTAGCCCACCTGGCTTCTCTGTCCATGGAATTCTTCAGGCAAGAATACTAGAGGGGGTGACATTGCAGGTGGACTCCTTACTGTCTGAGCCAGGACTGAAACTCAACATTAAAAAAAAGCTAAGATAATGACATCTGGTCCCATCACTTCATGGCAAATGGAAGGGGAAAAGGTGGAAACAGTGACATCTTTTTATATTCTTGAGCTCCACAATCACTGCAGACAGTGACTACAGCCATGGAATTAAAAGACACTCCTTGGAAAGAAGTCTGTGACAAACCTAGACAGCGTATTAAAAAGGAGAGACATCACTTTGCCAATAAAGGTCTGTATAGTCAAAGCTATAGTTTTTCCAGTAGTCGTGTATGGATTTGAGAGTTGGGCCATAAAGAAGGCTGAGTGCTGAAGAACTGATGCTTTCTAATAGTGGTGCTAGGGAAGACTCTTCAGAGTCCCTTGGACTGCAGGGAGGTCAAACAATTCAATTCTAAAGGAGTTAATCCTAAATATTTATTGGAATGAATAATGCTTACGCCGAAGCTCCAATATTTTGGCCACCTGATACAAAGAGCTGACTCGCTGGGGAAGATCTGATGCTGGGAAATATTGAAGGCAGGAGGAGAAGGCAGCAACAGCAGATGAGGTGGTTAGACAGTATCACTGATTCAATGGACATGAATTTGAGCAAACTCTGGGAGGTAGTGGAGGATGGAGGAGCCTGGCATGCTGCAGTCCTTGGGGCCAGAGAAAGGCAGATACAACTTAGTGACTGAACAACAGCAAGTAGAATTAAGCTCTGTGAAGACAAGAACCTGTGTATCTTGCCTCCTTGTAAATTCCTAACATCCAGCACAGAGCCTGGCACATTTTTTAGGCATTCGGATAACTGCTGAACTAACAGATGTTAGGTTCTGTCCTTCAGTCTCTGATTCTTCATTTTACTTACAGTTTCACTTCCTTGCCTCACCAGCTTGTGATGTCTCTTCTGGGTATCTTTTAAGCATCAGCTCTCGCTGGTGCCATATTTCCTTTGTGATGTGAAAAGTCCAAGGACAGTCTGAGGAAGCAGTCTACCCTTTCCAGTCAGACCCAGAGTGGTGTGAGAAGACTCTCACTGGTCCCCTGGGCTTGTGACCGCCTTGGGCCAATCAAGTGTGGCTGAGCGTCAGAGTCACGTCATCAGCCCATGCTCACCTCTACGGAAAGACTGCATCCATGACAGAAATCGTGACACTTGTCCTGACCAGCGTATGTATGTAGGTGGCCCCGTCCTTGACATAAAGTTGATGTTCAGCAAATAAACAACTATTATGTGTTGCCATTGTTACTATGACTCCATCAGGACTATGGGCTTCCCTTGTAGCTCAGTTGGGAAAGAATCTGCCTGTAATGCAGGAGACCTGGGTTCGATCCCTGGGTTGGGAAGACCACCTGGAGAAGGAAATGGCAACCCACTCCAGTATTCTTGTTTGGAAAATTTCATGAACAGAGGAGCCTGGCAGGCTACAGTTCATGGGGTTGCAAGAGTCGGACATGACTTAGCGACTAAATCACCACCACATCAGTACTGTAGCTCATAATTGATTCTCCCCATCTTACACATCAAATATTCCTTAAAGATGTAACCACAGTTTTAGAACATCAGTCTCAATTTCTGCATATGTTGTCTGTGGATTAGAAAATACAAAATTCTTAATAAAAGGACACAGCCTCTTTATGCACTAGAAAATAATGAATCATTCAAAAGGTATATTTGTTCTAATTTCCTTTAGGAAAGGAGTAGGGGCATTCATGTTAAAAGGCACCACTTTGTACTTGAATACCCATCTGTAATGGAAAGGCTCTAGGGTGGACCTCATAATCCCTGCTCTATGGTATTCATAGCTTGGTTTGCTCCTCTCATCTCAAGTGTGGCCAGGACATGTGACTTGCTGCTATCAATAGACTGTGCTAAAGATGACAGGGTATATGGCATTGGGATTGTGTATGTAGTTAACACGATTGCATTACATAAACCTGTATCATCCATCTTGATAGAGTCTCTCTATTCCATGTGGGCTTTTAAAAAGTGAATGATCATGTTGGGGGACTCCATACAGCAGGAAATGAGGAGCAGTCTCCAGGAGCTGGAGGCAGTCTCTAGCCTGCAATGGCTTCCAACTGAGATCCTCAATGAAATAAGCTCTTGAGTCCTACAATTACAGGGAACTGAATCAAGAACAGTGTGAGCATGGAACTGAATCCTTCCCCAGTCAAACCTCAGATGAGACCGAAGCCCCAGTCAACCCTTTCATGGTAGCTTTGTGACCTTGAAGCAAACACCCTTGGAAAAATGTGCCCAGGATCCTGATCCACAGAAACTGTGATGATAAATGTGCATTTTTTTAAGCCATTAACTTGTAATATTGTTTCACAGCAATAGAGTTCTATACAGTATCCACTGTGTCATTTGTTTAACTAGCACCTATTATGAGCATGCTGCCAAACATGATATTGCGGTTGGACAGAAGATAGCTTATTTAATTATCATTGAACCCAAATAGAGCCAGCTTGAAAGTCACCCCCTCCCATTCTATATTTCATTGTTTCAGAGACATCAAAACAGTGACATAGAGACAATCGGGATAGCATACCACTGCTATTATTTTTCTCATTTAATTTTGTTCCCATAAACAATTTCCCTTTGGGCAAGATTAAGTGTTCATGGTAAACAAACTTATTTAGTGTTATCATTCCACTTAATTGAACTATCATGTTTTAATAAAATTACTGATGTCTTAAAGTTTCTGAAAAAAGTTTTGAAAATATCATTATTGCAGAAGAAAGAGCATAGAGACAAACCAGGCTAGCTAAGCACATGCAGCTACAATAAATTATCATCCAGTCTGGGGTCAACGTTGTAGTCAGGAGATATGGTATTGGGCTGAGTGGGAGGGAGGCTCAGGGGAGCTGGGATATAGTATTCTTATGGCTAATTCACATTGTCGTATGGCAGAAAAACCAGCACAACACTGTGAAGCAATTATCCTCCAATTAAAAATAAATAATGACCTTTTTACAATATGAACTGTTTTAGATACAAATATTAAATTAATATTTCTGGTTATATATATATGTGGCTAAATTATTCTGCATTTCTGTGGTTAAATAATTGGAACTGTCTTGGTTTTTAAAACTGTGAATTTTGTGGTTAAATTATGTTGTCTAGTTTTATTTTTACAGCTATGTATATATATATATATATGTGTGTGTGTGTGTGTGTGTGTGTGTGCACATTTGTAGGTGATTTTCTCAATTAAAAATAAATAATGACCTTTTTACAATATGAACTGTTTTAGATACAAATATTAAATTAATATTTCTGGTTATATATATATGTGGCTAAATTATTCTGCATTTCTGTGGTTAAATAATTGGAACTGTCTTGGTTTTTAAAACTGTGAATTTTGTGGTTAAATTATGTTGTCTAGTTTTATTTTTACAGCTATGTATATATATATATATATGTGTGTGTGTGTGTGTGTGTGTGTGCACATTTGTAGGTGATTTTCACACAAGTTATAGGTCATTGTAACTAAGCCACAGAAATCTATGAAACTAGCCTATATATGAGAATCATATAAATCACTTTCACTTCAGGTTTAAATTTTGTCCTGTAAGTCTTAGCCATTAGTAGGAACTTGAAATTGCTCCCAAGGCTTATAAACAGAGCAAATTCTTCTTATTACTTTTTAGAGATACAATTACCATAATGGAACTGTAGTATGTAATTGCAGAATGGAACTCTCATCCTTTATATAAAGTGTAAAATGTACTTCTTCTGTTTGAAAATGTAAAAATGTTTTAGTTCACCCATAGGAACAAATTTTTCTAGGAACCTGACAACCGCAATTTCATTATCTTGAACATTTTTTCCAAATCTCAATCTTTTTTATCAGACTTTAAATTATTGTTTATGTTGTTCTTATGCTCTCTTACGGCATGTTTCTGAGTTTTTATTTACATAAAGTGTGTTTCCTCCAAAAACAAATTAAAACATACAAAAGCCATATTTTTGTATCAGAAAAAGCAGGTTAATATAACTAGTATGTCAGTGGACAGGTAATGAGATTACAAGGACTTTACAACCAAATGTTGCTATTTTGACATTTAATTAAAAGTATTTTTCAAGGTTATTTAACATTGATGAGGGATTAATCACACTACAGGTGAAAGCATAAACTGAAACCAATCTATTTACTATTAAGAGCATAAAATAGTTGATCCTTTGACTCAGTTTCTTCCAGGAATTTATATATATGGATTTAATCAGAGATATGCATAAAGACATGTTAAAAATTATTCATCACAGAGTACTTTATTATAAAAGTAGAAGTTGAATAATATTTCATCTTGTATATATGCCACATCATTTTTATCTATTCATCTATTAATGGGCATTTGGGTTGCTTCCATATATCAGCTGTTATGACTATTAATATGGTAGATCTGTTTTTAACTTTTTTGTGGGACCTCCATATTATTTTCCATCGTGGTTGGACAAACGTACCTTCCCATCTATCATGGGTTCCCTTTTCACCACATCCTCAGCAGCACCTGTTATCTCTTGTCTTCTTGATGATAGCCATTCTAACAGGTGGGAAGTGATCACTCACTGTGGTTTTGATTTACATTTCCCAGTTGATTAGTGATGCTGAGCATCATTTTTGTGCTGGCCATTCTAATGCTCTTTTTGGATAGATGTCTGTTTGGTTCTTCCAACATGAGAAACGGAGATTTGTGACCTTTCTCATGGAGGGACAGACCTTGAGCCCACTATGCTCAGCAAGATAAGTCAGAGAAAGACAAGTACTATGAGATATCATTTATATGTGGAATCTGAAAAAGTTTAACCTGTAAAAGAACAGAGTAAAACAGTGTAAATAGTGGTTATCAGGGAATGAAGGGATAAGGGTGATGGTATTTAAGGATACAAACTCATAGTGGGGAACAAATAAGTATAGAGATTTAACACACAGTATAATGAGTGTAAATAATATAACACTGTACTATAATTATGTAATATGATAAATATCTCTACATCTGCAATCATATTACAGTACATAAAACTTCAAAGTAACACACTGTACACATTCAGTTCAGTTCAGTTCAGTTGCTCAGTCGTGTCCAACTCTTTGCGACCCCATGAATCACAGCACTCCAGGCCTCCCTGTCCATCACCAACTCCCAGAGTTCACTCAGACTCTCATCAAGTCAGTGATGCCATCCATCCATCTCATTCTCAGTCGTCCCCTTCTTCTCCTGCCCCCAATCCTTCCTAGCATCAAAGTCTTTTCCAGTGAGTCAACTCTTCTCATGAGGTGGCCAAACTGGAGTTTCATTAGCATCATTCCTTTCAAAGAAATCCCAGGGTTGATCTCCTTCAGAATGGACTGGTTGGATCTCCTTGCAGTCCAAGGGACTCTCAAGATTCTTCTCCAACACCACAGTTCAAAAGCATCAATTCTTCAGTGCTCAGCTGTCTTCACAGTCCAACTCTCACATCCATACATGACTACTGGAAAAACCATAGCCTGGACTAGATGGACCTTAGTCAGCAAAGTAATGTCTCTGCTTTTAAATATGCTATCTAGGTTGGTCATAACTTTTCTTCCAAAGAGTAAGCGTCTTTTAATTTCATGGCTGCAATCACCATCTGCAGTGATTTTGGAGCCCCCCAAAATAAATTCTGACACTGTTTCTACTGTTTCTCCATCTGCTTCTCATGGAGTGATGAGACTGGATGCATTAAACTTATACAATGCTACATGCAAAATTTATTCGATTTTTTAAATTGTCAATTTAAATAAAAGTAGAATTTGATAACATAAGGATATATCTGTTATAGAAAATAAATAAAGTGTGGAATTTCCATATGGTAGAATATTATGGAATTACTAAACAAAGATTTTTTAAAATTATATAATGACATAAGCTGTTTTCATGTTGAAAGAGC
>SJYC01125788.1:0-16602 GCA_006408675.1 Madoqua kirkii
GCTTCTCAGGAGTGATGAGACTGGATGCATTAAACTTATACAATGCTACATGCAAAATTTATTCGATTTTTTAAATTGTCAATTTAAATAAAAGTAGAATTTGATAACATAAGGATATATCTGTTATAGAAAATAAATAAAGTGTGGAATTTCCATATGGTAGAATATTATGGAATTACTAAACAAAGATTTTTTAAAATTATATAATGACATAAGCTGTTTTCATGTTGAAAGAGCAGAATACAAACCTAGATTATTGAAATAGATACCTATAGAACAAAAGTGGAAAGGAAAAGCAGTAATATGTTAATATTGTTTCTGATGGAAATATCATGGATAATGAAAAATGATGGATACCTAATTTTGCCTCCTATCAAGTTTGTTCCACAGCTCTTCAGTAAACCTTAATATCACCTTAGCCCATTTATAGATTTACTGTGAAGAATTAGGATATGACAGTGACTATATCCAGGATAAATAAAAGAGGCAGAACAGACTTTTCTGAGCTGCACTCTACACTCTTCTCAGAGTTGGTGGTAGAATAATTTTCTAGACTAACCTACAAATTTGAATTCATGATTCATGATTAATTAATGCTACTTATCAATACTGGGAGAGAGTTATTTGATGTTGCAATACTAAGCTTCATAAAGATACAAGTTTTTTATTTTTAATTTTGGAGATGTGAATATAATTAAAGCTACTGTGAATAGCAGTGAAGACCCTGGAGGCAGAAGATTAAGGAACAAATCGATAGCTAAATAGTTCTTTCCTGGATATGACTTGGAATTTACAGATGAAAGGGAGAAAGAAGAGAGGGGAGTAGAGAGGGAAAGATGGGGAATGTAAAGAGCATCCCCAAATTCCTGAAGGACTTTTATGAACAAGAATCTCATCTTTAATTTTAAGTACTTTTGTTGTTCATTCATTCAGTCATGTCCAACTCCTTGCGAACCACGCACTACAGTACACCAGGCTTCCCTGTCCTTCACCATCTCCTAGAGCTTGCTCAAACTCATGTCCATCGAGTCGGTGATGTCATCCAACCATCTCACCCTCTGTCATCCCCTTCTCCTCCTGCCTTCAGTCTTTCCCAGCATCAAGGTCTTTTCTAATGAGCCATCTCTTCACATGAGGTGACCAAAGTATTGGAGTTTCAGCTTCAGCATCAGTCCTTCCAATGAATATTCAGTGTTGATTTCCTTTAGGATTGACTTGTTTGATCTCCTTTCAGTCCAAGGGACCCTCAAGAGTCTTCTCCAACACCACAGTTCAAAAACATCAATTCTTCAATGCTCAGCCTTCATAAGGAAGCTCTCACATCTATACATGACTACTGAAAAAACCATAGCTAAATTGTGATATAAAATATCCTTCCACCTCTCCCCAAATAATGTCTGCTGAGTACAAGGATGTTATATACTAGTTTTGTTTATGTAGGTGTTTGAGAAGCGTGTTGTGTGTGAGAAACACTCAGATGTGTGTCTGAAAGGGGAGTGTGAACATGTGTGTCAGTATGTACATGTGTATCAGTGTGTGTGAGAAAGTGAGTGAATGTGGTCCAAGCAGGAAAGAGACAGAGAGAGATGAGCTTGTGTATCTATTTGTGTGTGTGTGTGAGTATATATGAGAGAGTAAATATCTGTTTGAACTCCGGGAGTTGGTGATGGACAGGGAGGCCTGGCGTGCTGCGATTCATGGGGTCTCAAAGAGTCGGACACAACTGAGCGACTGAACTGAACTGAACTGAACTGAACTGAAATATTTGTTAAAAGGGGGAGAGGGTAAATGCGTGTGTGTGTGTGTGTGTGTGTGTGTGTGTATGAATGTATGTGAATAACAGAATATGTCTGAGACAGAGGGGCGTGCATGTGTGTGAGACAGCATGCTAAAGGATTGTAATAAGAAGCACACTAAAGGACCTGTCTGTTTAACTCTTCTGTCTGGTTCCAGGGAGCCCAGAGGAACACTGTGTACGGAGTGAAGGGAGACAAAACCCAGAACTATTTGGCAGAAGCAGGGCTTGAGAAGGAGCCAGAGGAGACTCTGCCCTGACCACCTGTTCATAAGCCCACGTCCCAAACTCACACTCACCCCTCTCCAACCACGAGTTTGAAAAACTTGACCATGAGGCCATTCTCCTTTCCATAAGCCACAGAAGTGGCATTTGGGCTAAACTCTGAATCTTGAGTAATTGAGGACTCTGACTGTAATCAGCGTTGATCACAAAGATGAATCTATACAGTTTTCAGCCCAATAAAATGATTTTCTGTGCCTAGAAGGGACT
This sequence comes from Madoqua kirkii, assembly GCA_006408675.1. NCBI lineage: Eukaryota > Metazoa > Chordata > Mammalia > Artiodactyla > Bovidae > Madoqua > Madoqua kirkii. The sequence continues at coordinate 2,288 of SJYC01125788.1, forward strand.
CTAAAGCAAAGGTGGTGGTAGAATATGGGACAGGCATCCTCACACATGCTTACAGTTCAGGGGATTCTCAGTCGTGAAGACCAAGCAACCCTACAAACTAGACCCCAGGGATGAACTGAACAAAGCAGGTCAGCTCGTGACCATGTCTTGCACCCTGCTAGCTAATACCACTGTCTCACAGAGCTCTTCAATTGCTTGAAACATCTGGTGAGATGGCAGAGACCCAACTACATAGGCTGGTCATGCTTGATGGATTAGTAAAGCAATCAAATCCTTGCAGTGTAGATTTTGTGAGAAAACCTGGACCTTAATCGATGTGCATTCTATTTTGAAGTGCTTTTGTTACCGTCTGGAGCACTGATTCTCCTTAAACAGCCAATGAAGGTGAGAGGTTCCCATTCAAACAGAGTGGTTGAGAGGGTGACTTTTGGTAAAAACAGATCTCAGCCACCACATTTTAGCTTGGGACTATTGTGATGTTAATCTAGCCAACCTCCCAAGTCTTCTTCAATAACTTGTCATCAACACTACTATTTTGCCAAGGTTGTTGTAGGCTTCCCTGGTGGCTCAGATGGTACAGAGTCTGCTTATAATGCTGGAGACATGGATTCAGTCCCTGGGTGGGGAAGATGCCCTGGAGAAGAAAATGGCTACCCAATCCAGTATTCTTGTCTGGAGAATTCCATGAACAGAGAAGCCTGGTAGGCTACAGTCCATGGGGTCGCACAGAGTCGGGCACGATGGAGCAACTGACACATTCACTTTCGTGAGATAATATATATAATGTGCTTCAGACAGTGTTTTAAGACAACTGTAACAATATTGGCTATCATTATTAGCATCAACGCTAAGTAAAAACATCTGGGAGATAGAGTCATCATTTCATAGCAGACACCTGTCCCCCAGGCTAGAAACATCACTGTGTAGCCAGAACTCACTGCCATCCACTTGTGGTTTGTTTTCTTGTTTTCCCTTGATAAGTTTTGATTGAGCTAATGAGAAGGCCAGTGGCAGTGTTCAGCTTTGTCACTCAAAAGTAAAAATCATATCACTGTCCTCCTTCCTTGTTCTTGTAATCACCTTCGCCTCACCCAAACCAATCAGCAATAGAAAACAATTTGGATTCAGGTGATGAAATGGGAACTTTGGGACTGCAGTTCAATTCTTACTGAAGCTGATTTGCCCCTACTCTTTAGCACTGATAAGGAGACAGGAATACAATCAGATACTAGGTTGGGAGAGAGTGAAAGAGAATGGAACCCAAGTTTGTAACACAACTAGATGCCCTGTGCCGACATGGGCTCAGGGCCAGTGTCTGGCAGCCTGACAGTAAAGACTGAAAAAAAGAGGGAGGAAGAGAAAGAAAAACAAAGCCTGAACCACTTACCACACAGTCATTGGACACAAGGAAACTTACCCCTGGCACCTGGCCTTTGAGGTAAGGCTCCTGCTTCCCCAGGAGCATAATAGCTCCATTGTTCAACTCATGAGGAGCGCAGGCATGCAATCAGAGAGGGAGAGAGAGTCAGACCCAGAGCATAAAAAGAAGGTAAGGATGGCCTTTGATGTGCTTCCAGGCCCGGGTTGGGCACCCGGGCTGTGAGAAAGAGGCATGTCAGCAATCTTTGTCTTCTCACCTGGGAAGACACTTCTAACATTGCAAATCCTCGCCTTTATCTGCCCCCAGCGCATTAAATCAACTGGGCACGGCTGTCATCAGCTGGGGCTCGAAAGCAAAGCACACACTCGGTTTTGACTTCATCGACACGCCTCGCTAGCAAGAGCAAGATCAGATAACTTGGGGCCGAGAGAAGACAGGCGGTAGAGCTGTAGTGGGATGTTTCCTACCATGGCTTGTTAGGTGTTTTCCCAGACACATTCTGTTGGTGTAAGAGAAACAGTAATGAAGTTCAAGAACACTTTCAGATGTAGAGGGTGCCAAGGACCCTGGGCTCAAAGGCCTGAGTTCCCACAAGCAGCAACATTCATTCCGCTTACTACAAACATTACAGTGAGCCCCAGGGCACACAGGACTTGGATGTTTTATTAACGTATATCAACTGTTATCAGATGTCAATAGCTCTGCTTTCTGTTCTCCAGGTGTCTATAACTTTAGGCCTCCGATTCTTGATGTCAAATATGTCCAATCATTTCTAGAACACGTCTGCTTTAAAACTTCTAGCTATACAGGATCAGGATTAGATTAGGATTCTAGCTATATAGGATAAGGAGTCTACCCAGCTAGATTAGGATTCTAGCTATTACTGATTAGGATTCTGTACTTGTGGGTACAAACAAGAAAGCAAATCACAGCTTTCCCGGTGGCTCATAGGGTAAAGTGTCTGCTTGCAATTCGGCAGACCTGAGTTCGATCCCTGGGTCGGAAAGATGCCCTGGAGAAGGAAATGGCACCCCACTCCAGTACTTTTGCCTGGAAAATCCCATGGACAGAGAAGCCTGGTAGGCCACAAGCCTTTAATAAGAAGCTTTCTGTCAAAAGGGCTTCCCTGTTGGCTCAGCTGGTACAGAATACTACTCCTGCAATGAGGAAGACCTGGGTTCAATCCTGGGTTGGGAAGATCCTCTTGAAGAGGGGAAAGGCTCCCCTCTCCAGTATTCTGGTCTGGAGAATTCCATGCCACGGGGTCGTAATGAGTCAGATGCGACTGAACGACTTTCACTTTTGTAAAAAGAAAAAAAAAAAAGTATAGAAACAATTGAATTATAAGGACGGAGCCATTAACCTTTAGCCACTGGCAATCTCCTTGATATCCTCTTCACCCACATTACTGCCCTGTGCTACCCAGAAATTTATTAAGTGGGATCTTCCTAAAGCAGCAAGACACTGCTGGTCTCCTGAGCCTCGTAAAGGCTGCGGCCCTCCCGTTTCTTCAGATTCTGTCCCCATGGAGATGGGCTTTCGCCTTGCTGCTACTGGCCAAAGCTTACTCTGACAACATAAGGCTAATATATATATAATCATAAATTGTATTTATTAGTTATTTATTTTGGCTATGCCGGGTTCTTTTCATTGCTGCGCAGGCGTTTTTCTAGGTGCCGCGAGCAGGGGCTGCTCTAGTTACCGCGCCGGCTTCTAACTGCGGCGGTTTCTCTGGTTGTGGAGCAGGGCTCGTGGGCCCGTGGGCTCGGTGTTTGCAGCTCTAGATCACAGGCTCAATATTTGTGGCGAACAGGCTTAGTTGCTCGGCAGCATGTGGGATCTTCCCAGATCAGGAATCAAACTCGTATCTCCTGCATGGGCAGACAGATTCTTTACTACTGAGCCACCAGGGAAGCATGGGCTAATATATTTAATTGATGCAATACAGTATATCCTTCATAGCTCAGTCGATAAAGAATTTGCCTGCAATTCAGGAGGCCCCGGGGTTCGATCCCTGGGTCAGGAAGATCCCCTGGAGAAGGAAGTGGCAATCCACTGCAGTATTCTTGCCTGGAAAATCCCATGGACAGAGGAGCCTGGTGGGTTTCAGTCCCTGGGGTCACAAGAGTCAGACACGACTTAGCAACTAAACCACCATCACGGTGTATCCTTCCTCACACTTCTGCATGCCTGCTAAGTCGCCTCAGTTGTGTCTGACTCTTTGTGACCCCCGTGGACTATAGCCCTCCAGGCTCCTCTGTCCATACGGATTCTACAGGCAAGAATAGTGGAGTGGATGGTCATTCCCTCCTCCAGAGGATCTTCCAACCCAGGGCAGAACTCACATCTCGTGTCTCCTGCATTGGCAGATGGGTTCTTTACCACTAGCGCCACCTGGGAAGCCCTCCTCATACCTCTAATTCTCTATAATTCCTTAATTTTGTGCACATGTATTATTTTAATCATTGAAAAATAGATGAGTTATTTTTGATACTCAGTTCTAGTGTCAAGTTGCATGGAAACTAATAGAAAAAAATATCATGAAAAGAAATCCTCCAGTTGTTTCCAATGTATATTTGTAGGAATGTAGTATCAAGCCACAAAGCTGTGTCCCATATCTGATTCTGTGAGCCTCAGTTTTCTTATTTGAAAATGGCAGCAGTGAGGCCCTACCTCTCAGTCTTCTTGTGGATATCATGAAAGCATCCAGTTCAAGAGTCTGTCATGATGTCAGTTTCCAGCCTTCTGTTTATTCTCCCCTCACATCTCTCATGACTTTCAGATAAATGTCCATGAATGCAAGAGAAAATATAGAACCAGTCTTGAAGGTACTGTTATCTGAATCCAATTTAAAAAATTGGATCCTGTGGAAAATAGCTTCTGAATTGGCTCCCAGTGATCTCTGCCTCCTAGTATTTACATCCCTCTGCAATTCTCACCCCTTGAGTGTGGGCTGGACCTAGGAACTTGTTTCTAATGAATGGAATACAGCAGCAGTGATAGGAGGTCACTCTGAGAGCAGGTTATAAAAAGGCTGTGGCTTCCACCTTGTCTTCTTTCTCTTGCTCCTTCTGATGCAAGCCAACTTCTACCTTATGAACTGCTAGCTGGAAGATTAATTGAGGGTGTCCTCCTCCAACCATGTGAGTGAGCTTGTAAGTGCATCCTTCCCTTTTTTGAGCCTTCAGATGACTGTAGCCTCAGTGGGTAATGATAATACCCTTAGAGGAGACTCTGAGCCAAAGACACCCACCTGAGCTGCTCCCAAACTCTCAACTTACAGAAACTCTGAGATAAGAAACACTGTGTTTTTTTTTAATATAGTCAGTTTTGGTGTAATTTTTATGTAGTGGTAGAACCTCATGTGAACCAATATATTCTCTGTCTTAAACATTCATTTATTTTCTACTGAAACACAGTTAAATCTGCCATATTGTGTTAGTTTCAAGTGAACAGCAAAGCAGTTCAGTTCCTTTTTCAGATTCTTTTACATTATGGATTGTTACACGATAGTGAATTTAGTTCCCTGGGCTATACAGTAGGTCCTTGTTGTTTACCCATTTTATAAACAGTAGCGTGTACCTGTTAATCCCAAACTCAACATATATTTATTAATGAGATAGTTTACATTCTTTTTTTTTTCATACTAGGTCTTTGAAATCTGTTGTGTATTTCATGCTCACAGCACAACTCAGTTCTGATGAGTTATATTTCAAGTTGTCAACAGACTCATGTGGCTGGAGGTTTGTTACATCCCTGAGCAGTGCTGCAAACCAGTATATTTTCCTACACTCTTTCTCTGCTGTTGTTACCTGAACCCTTCCAGGTGGCCATTACTAACATTTATACTCCTTTTAGTTAAACACAACAGTCTTCCAGAAAAGTTTGTTACCCTCTTCCTAATATCCTGTCATTCCTATTAACTCCTATATGCTACAGAGGCCCAGCTAGGCACTATGTACTGATGGGGGGGGGATGATGCTTTTGTCCCATAAATACCCTACACTTGTCCTCAAATCTCCCCTTAATAGAACCACGGTACCTGTGGAGGTGTCTCAGAAACTGCACCTTCCCTCGCGGGGAGGTGGTGCACGTGGTGATCGAGTAAGGAGGCCGCCTCACCAGGCCGTGATGACTCTTGGGAGGTGCCAGGCAAGTTGAGCAGGGCTGTGGTGCTGGATAACCAAAACCTGAAGCACAGGGTCAAGAGAGACATGGAAAATGACAGCAAACTGGGACAGCTGGCTAACTGCTTTGCCAGCCAAAATGTGTGCCAAAGCCCACAGATATTTTTAAATCTCTCCCATGCCTGCAACTGGGAGGGGGAAAAAAGGAACAGTGTAGTTGAGAAAGACCTATTGTCTGCATGGTCCAAGATTTATTCTTATTCAAATAATAATACTAATTGTAAGCAGTTACCCAAAAAAAGGGGGTCCAACTAGAGCAGATTCCAGTGAGTGGTTTGGGTTTTTATTGAATTAAAAACAATAAAAACACACATCTAGCTCATTTCATTGTCGCCTTTAAATCACACAGTAACACTATCCATGTGTTGATGTCACAAGAGATGAAATTGCCAATTATTTATTCACCACATAATCCAAGTAAATAAAAAGAAAATGTTTTAGTTCCAATCTTTTGGTTAACTGTTTTGAAGGATCGATACAATAACATATAGAACCCCAGAGTTTGCTGATCTGGTTGTTGCTGTAGCTTTACCTCTAAGCATGAGTGTTTTCTTACTGTGCTGTCTTGGTAATAGGCACCCAGGGAGGTCTGAGAGCGCATCCTCCTCCAATTTTCTCATAACTTGTGGCTTTTTTTTTTTTAATCTCCATGTCTGAGCTGAGAACAGAATTGGGACGTAAGAAAAAATTATGTGCAGGAAAATATTTCCCATCACTATTGCTACAATGCCATTACACTTAACTGACCAGCAGAAAGAAAATAAGAATTGCTCTTATGCCTTCACCAAAGAGAGACAAACAAAGAATAAATAAGGGCTCTATTTCCTAGCTGACCTTGGAAAACAGAACGAGACTGAAAAAGTCAAGATTCCTCTACTGCATGGGGCCCAAGTCCAGCGAAAGAAAAAAATGAAAGCATTCACCACTAGGTGGGTAAAGAGAGGAGAATAAAGCACCCCTGGGGATGAGTTAAATGGAATAAATCACCAGCAAATATTAACCCATCAGCAAAGTGTGCCTCATTTTTGATCAGTCTCCTGATACTGTCTGGGGTATTGAAATAGCCCCCAGAAGGGACAAGTTGGCCTGTCCACGGCCGGGCTGTTTTCAGAACCCTGGATCTTGAGAACCTGGCTGTGGCTAATGGATGTCCACAACAGGTATCCCATCAGAATGTGGACTGACCTGGCTCCCCATCTTCCACTTCATTGCTCACGGATCAGGTACGTTCTCAATAGATGCTTGTGGAATGAGTGAATAAATGTAACGAGGGCAGCTTTTGGTCTAGCTGTAAAAGGAATTCCTACTCAAGAAGCATAAAAAAGTCTATAAGAAATAAAATTTAAAAATCTATAGGGAGGTAAATACAGTATCTTTTAGGGTTTTTTTTAATTTTTTTGAATTAATTTTTATTGGAGTATAGTTGCTTTACAATGTTGTGTTAGTTACTAGTATACAGCAAAATGAATCAGTCGTACATATACATATATCCTCTCCCTTTTGAATTTCCTTCCCATTCAGGTCACTACAGTGCATTAAATAGAGCTCCTTGTGCTGAACAGTATATCCTCATTAGCTACTTATTTTATACAGAGTATCATTGGAGTATATGTGTTCATTCCAATCTCCCAGTTGCTTACACCCAACCCGCTTTCCCCCAACCTGCTTTCCCCCTTGGTATCCATATATTTGTTCTCTATGTCTGCGTCTATCTCTTGCAAATAAGATTATCTGTCCCATTTTTCTAGATTTCACATATATGTTAATATATGATATTTGTTTTTAAATTGCTGGCTCCCCTCTGCGACTCCTTGTGAGCCAATCCCCAGAATAACCTCAGGAACTTGGTCAGGTGACGGGACATGTCTTGCCATTCTTCTGCCATAATATCTTTCCTCACTACAAACTCAACTTCTTCCTAGGCTGTCTGTTTTCTTAACCTTCCCCCATGTTGTTTGGTTATCCTGCAGATAACATGGTTATCCACATGTAAAAAATACGTAGTCTCCAAAATTGTGTGTGTGTGTGTGTAAAGTTCTACATGCCTGTGTGGCTATTCACAGGAACTTTGTTGTGAAGAAAGTGCTAGAAGAATATTCTAATTCTAGAACCTTCTAGAAGAAAGCACTGGAAGAAGATTCTAATCTTCTGAAAGAAAGCGCTAGAAGAAGATTCTGATTCTAGAATCTTCTGTAAGAAAGTGCTAAAAGAAGATTCTGATTTCACCAGTTAGAAAGGCATCTGGGAACCCTAAGTTTAACATATGTCAAGACTTTCACGTAGTAAAACAATGGCGATATATGAATAAAATTTGGCATTAAAATTATTTTAAAATCTTTCTGTAAATTATTAGGAAGGATGATGTCATCAGACATATTTCTTTAATCAATGCACTATAAGTCTGAAGTGAGGTCAACTCAATAACAATTGACACGTGGAAATACAAAGGATGAAGTGGAAGAGCAGAGGGTTCCGTATTTGTCATATTTCTATTAATACTCCAGCTACATGTAACTATCTCACATCACCTGTGTCATCTTCTCCAGGAGTGAATTTGAGGGTGGAGATGTGGAAAGAAAATACAAACTTGGTTCTCAGTCTCTGAGGTGATTACTTCCTACCCCTTCATGACAGATTCATCATTCATTTCTAAATCTAGAGAGAAAAGCAGGGCTATGCAATGTGTTGGAAATAAGGTGACTAATACAGTTTCTTACAAGAAAAACATTTATGTGTCATTATATCAGAAAACACAGACACTGAGTCAAGGAATTTTTTCAAGGCATCTGTTTGGCATCCTCATTACTAAATATTAAATATTATATTCAGTTCAGTTCAGTTGCTCAGTCGTTTCCAACTCTTTGCGACCCCATGAATCACAGCACGCCAGGCCTCCCTGTCCATCACCATCTCCCGGAGTTCACTCAGACTCACGTCCATCGAGTCCATGATGCCATCCAGCCATCTCATCCTCAGTCATCCCCTTCTCCTCCTGCCTCCAATCCCTCCCAACATCAGAGTCTTTTCCAATGAGTCAGCTCTTCGCATGAGGTGGCCAAGGTACTAGAGTTTCAGCTTTAGTATCATTTCTTCCAAAGAAATCCCAGGGTTGATCTCCTTTAGAATGGACTGGTTGGATCCATGAGCCATGAAATCTGTCCATATCACCTTTTCTCTTGTTCTTCACGTGTACATTTTAGTGTGGTGGAAAAAATAAAACTAATTGTCATCAGTGGAATTTATCTCCCATTATTAAGTACTTCCTCAAGGCGTTAAGATGTTCAGTTGCTCTTGTGTCTCTTTTCCACCCATGGACTTCAGCATGCCAGGCTTCCCTGACCATCACTGTCTTCCAGAGCTTGCTCAAACTCATGTCGACTGATTTGGTGATGCCATCCAACCATCTCATCCTCTGTCACCCCTTTCTCCTCCTGCCATAAATCTTTCCCAGCATCGGGGTCTTTTCCAATGAGTTGGCTCTTCACATCAGGTGGTCTAAGCATTGGAGATTCTGCTTCAGTATCAGTCCTTCCAGTGAATATTCAGGATTGATTTCCTTTGACTGGTTTGATCTCCTTGCTGTCCTAGGGACCCTCAAGAGTCTTCTCCAGCTCTGCAGTTTGAAAGCATCTTCAGTGCTCAGCCTTCTTTATGATCTACCTCTCACATCCAAACACATACCAAAACCAGTTGCCAGGGTCCAGTCCCGGTAGATTCAGGGAATTCGAAGTAGGGACGGCGTTGGCTAGGAAAACTTATTTATTTATTAATATAAGATTAGATCAGGAAGAATTAGTGTAGTAGGAAAATTAAGTGGAGAAAAGAGGCTGAATAACTTGGTATACGTGAAATACCAATAAAGTTTCACACAAAGAACTTGCACTATCTACGCTGGGCCACCGGCGCCCGTTTGAATATTGGAGAGTGCCCTGCCTTGGGCTCTCTTTCTTATGGATCTTAGAAGCCAGGACAAGTAAGTAGACATGGTGAGCCTCCACATTCCAAGGGAATTTAGCCAAAAAAGGGGAGAAAAGAATGACATGGGGAAGCCCAGCATTGGTGCAAAACTCCAAAAACTACTTTTCAAAATCAGTTTATATACCCCAAGTTGTACATAATAGAATATGCAGAGTTGTGCAGGGGCAGCAGTCCTGACCCTTTCTGTGTATCTTTTTGTATACAAAAGGTCTCAGGTGATTTACATTATCTTCTGGCCAGGAGGCTTGCTAACACTTTTTTGGATCTCTTTCTTAATGAATGTTAATCTCATTTCCCCTGAAGTGTTTTTCTTTAATCTGCATCTCCTTAAAGCACTAAAGTTACATCTCTATAGAACAAAGGCATAGTGGGTTACTCAAAGATCTAATGTTGCTACTTGTTTGTTTTTTATATACCAACTATATCAACAAATAAAAGATATGAAAATTTGGCAGCAAGTATTGGCTCAACAAATGAAACCTTTAATCAGTCCTATTCTAATAATTTTGACTCCTCGGAAGCCCCTACATTCCTAGGATGTTTTAAGCTTCCTGTGTCTCCCAAGGTCAGGAGGCCTCAAACAATCACAGGCACAGCTGTAAGGAGTCCTGCAGGCAGGCTAGAAAGCCATCAGAGGGGTTTTTGAATTGAAACACCCTTTCAAATGCAGAAGACTAAAGCCGTGAGATGACTTTTTCCAGAGTGTGTCAGGAGAGTGGAAAAGTACAATACAATAAGGCAGGCATATTCTTATTTTGAGGGGCACATGCTCAGGAAATACCAGGGGGGAAACCTGAACTCTGGCTCGACCTTGCACATCAGATCTCTGCCTCATGACCTTGTCATGGGTGGGATTCCTCACGCTGGCTCCCAGCAACCAATCTTCCAGCAAATAAAAATAGTTAATGCCTCATTAAAAAAAAAAATGTCCTTGAAGGTGAACTATGGTTTTTTCAGGGTTGAGTCCCCAGTACCTGTAATCTAATAAGGGTCAATCACATGTTTAGGAAAGAAACAAAGGGTAATTTTAGTTTTATCAACGATCAAAATTTTATTTCATCTAAGATTCAGGATTTTGAAGGATGGCCTCATGGTATCAAAGTTTTAAAGTGTTTATACTAAGAATAACATGGGCTTCTCTGGTGGCTCAGTGGAAAAGAACCCGTTTGCCAATGCAGGAGATGTGTCTTCTCCAAGGAAGACAGATCCCTGGAAAAGGAAATAACAACCCACTCCAATATTCTTGCCTGGGAAATCCCAGGGACAGAGGAGCCTGGAGGGCTATATTCCATGGGATTGCAAAAGAGTTGGGCATGACTTAGTGACTAAACAACGATAACAACTAAGAATAATATACCCTAGCTCTTCCTGATATTTTTTTTTAATTCCCAAGGGAAACATTTTCCTTTCTACTAGCAATTCCTTATTTAATTTGTAGTCTATTATAATAAGCTTTCTCTAGTCATCAGTTGCTAGACAGCAAACTATTGTATAGTTCAGTAGCTTCAACCAAAGATTTTGTTTTTTCTGCAGTTTGGGGGAATCAAGAATTTGCAGAGGTCTTGACTGGATGACCCATCTCTGCTTTTTGTGGCTTCAGCTGCAGAGTGACTGGGCTGGAGAAACCACTTCCAGGATGTCCTCTGCATTCACACATTGGGCTTCTTAGTGCGTATCCCTCTCCTTCTCCCTCTCTGTCTCTCTCTCATGCTCTCTCTGTGTGACATCTCATTTTCTAGAGCCGCCCTTGACTTGTGGCTTGGGTTCCTCCCAGGATACAGGGCAGCCTCAGTCTCTGTTTCCTTCTTTCTATATGATGTGTCAGTGTTCTAAGAGCAAGTTTTCCGAGAGACCAAGGAGAAGAGGCAAGACTTTTGTAACCTAACCTTACATGAGAAGGACAGCATGTCACTTACCCCATACTCCCTTGGCCAAACAATCATAGAGATCCACCCTCACCTCCCCTGCTGCCACAGATTTAAGGGCTGGGGTCTAACATGCTCCACAGGAGTTTTGAGAATTTCTGGCTGTCTTTACCTGCCACAGGACTCACAGGGAAGACATGGCGATGAGCCCCTCTCTTTGAAAACATGAGAACAGGCTTCCTCGGTAGTCCAGGAGTTAAGAATCTGCCTCGCAGTGCAAGGGACACCAGTTCGATCCCCATTCTGGGACGATCCCACATGCTTTGCGGCAACAGAGCCTGTGCACCACAACTGTTGAGTCTATTCCCTGTAGAGCCTAGGAGCCACAGCTACTGAGTCCACACACGCTATAGCCTATGCTTCACAGCAAGAGAAGCCACTGAAATGACAAACCCACGTACCGCAACAAAGAGTAACCCTGCTTGCCATAATGAGAGAAAGCCCATGTGAAGCAACACAGATCCACTACAGCCAAAAAATAAAAGAAATAAATAAATCTTCAAAGAAACAAAAACCACAAGACTATGTTTTGTGAAGCAGGGTTGGACTCAGAGCAGAGGCTCCCTGTGTCTTTTGTGAATCAATTGAATTGATGATTTAATTAAGGAAGGGAGTACCAATTCTGTTTTCAGTGCTTCAGTGTGCCTGTTATTAATAGTCTTTCTTTTAAATAGGTAAATAGATTTAATCATGCCAGGATAAATATTATGCCCTGTATACTTAATGCAATCCCCCTCTGGGTGGAAAAATGCAGTAATATGAATATATTTAACTGTGGCCCCAAATTTTCATACTAAACACATGGAGTTTGTGCTGGAAAAGTGAATAGCGGTTACTTTTTATGGAATCTGTTTTTGTTTAAGTATCTACCCTATAGTACAGTTATAAACTTAAAACTGGGGGATATTGTTAATTTGAAGATGAAACCAACCAAAATCTGATTATAGCCAAAATCAGAATAAAGTTAAAGGATAGATGAATAGCTGTCTGTATCAAACTAATCTCTAAATACTTTATTAAGCCCTCAATGATTTTATGAAACATTTCTTCCCTAGATTTTATTTTTCCTTATCATGCAAAAGAATCATACATTTATGATTCATTTCCACTTTACTGAGCAAAATGCTGTTTTGTAGCAATTTGCTTGATATTCATACAACTTCTGAGTCAATTCCGTTTTCTTAAAAACAGGGAGTTGACTTTAGCCAAGAATAAATGAACTTGAACATAAAGTTTTAAATGTGGCTTAAAGGATGGAATCCTCCATTCTCAGGCCCAGTCTGATGTTGGCAAGACCCTTCTTCTAAGCAGACTATGAAATAATAATGATTCCCTTTAGCAATTTAAGCTTTGGGTTCAAAAAAAAAAAAAAAAAACACCCTGAATGTGTTATTAAATTTCACTTAACAGCAGGATCTTATTTTTATCTTTAGCAAATATCCTGGGACATGTTTAAGTACCAGAGACAAACTGGTACATTACAGATTTTAACTGTGGAATGATGAGCAAATCACTATTTCAAGGTATAACAGGAACAGATTCTACGAAATGAATACAAATCTGATATTGCATTGGCCAACTTCCAATGGAGACACAAAAAATTGAGAAGTTAAGTAAAGTGAAATAATAAATGATATAAGAAAGCTTTTGAGATGCAAGCCTGAAAAATTTGAGGCTTACTAATTTAAAACATAAGACAAAAAACTCATTTAGGCATGTTAATATTTAGAGCTATTTAGTTCCCTATTTCTTAAAAGAATAGTAGCCGGTAGCAACTGATAGATGCTTGCATGACTAGATCTAGAAGCTGTGGTTCTAGCAGATCAAAGGATCGATGAGCGAATATTAACCAAACTCCTTCTGGATGCTGGAAGATATTTTTTCAAAGTGGATTCTTACACCCTCCTCTGAAACTTTCAAATGGACTTCTTTAATCCATTAAGGCAAAGGCATTTTCATTTTTGCATTTTACTTAATCCAAAGTCAATTTCAAGGAAACTCAATTGTATAACCTATTATTTATTAGCTCTAAGGCAGCCCAGGTCTAAACTAGAAACTATATACATATATGCTTCAATTAATCTCATTCTAGAATCACTATATGCTTGAATTATGGTGTTTCAATAATGGATAATTTAAATTTGGCTCTGGGAAATATATTGAACTAGAAAAGAGTACGTTGAAAAATATGCATGTGGCTATCCTTCCTCTTGAGAAATCTGTATGCAGGTCAGGAAGCAACAGTTAGAACTGGACATGGAACAACAGACTGGTTCCAAATAGGAAAAGGAGTATGTCAAGGCTGTATATTGTCACCCTACTTATTTAACTTCTATGCAGAGTACATCATGAGAAACGCTGGGCTAGAAGAAACACAAGCTGGAATCAAGATTGCTGGGAGAAATATTAATAACCTCAGATATGCAGATGACACCACCCTTATGGCAGAAAGTGAAGAGGAACTAAAAAGCCTCTTGATGAAAGTGAAAGAGGAGAGTGAAAATGTTGGCTTAACGCTCAACATTCAGAAAATGAAGATCATGGCATCTGGTCCCATCACTTCACGGGAAACAGATGGGGAAACAGTGTTATACTTTATTTTGGGGGGCTCCAAAATCACTGCAGATGGTGACTGTAGCCATGAAATTAAAAGACACTTACTCCTTGGAAGAAAAGTTATGAGCAACCTAGATAGTATATTCAAAAGCAGAGACATTACTTTGCCGACTAAGGTCTAGTCAAGGCTATGGTTTTTCCTGTGGTCGTGTATGGATGTGAGGGTTGGCCTGTGAAGAAGGCTGAGCACTGAAGAATTGATGCTTTTGAACTGTGGTTTTGGAGAAG